>JAXCGZ010021024.1:0-47500 GCA_037179515.1 Halocaridina rubra | reverse complement strand
TAATTATGTATTGTGAAAAGTGGAGCATTTAACAGGTATGTTATGCAATGATGCTTTACTATCAATCGAGTTGAGAGCATTCATTGCGACAACAAGGAGGACTACATACTACTTTATTGTAGTCTTTTCGGCTTAAGTAACATATAAATGTAGCCTTGTACAGCTTAATCATCGTCTGCTGTGTTTCTGTTAAATACTTTTACAGCAATTAAGACCATGATTCAGGGGAAGGGAGGCTGGAGGGGCGACTACCTGGATAAATAGGGGTGAAATGAATACGTGGCTGGATTGCTCTGTTAAAACGTTTACAAGTGTGTATCACTGCGCATGTTGCATGTATAGACGAACAGCAAAATAAAAACAACAATGCTAACAACAACAATAAATAATAATAATAATAATAATAATAATAATAATAATAATAATAATAATAATAATAATAATAATAATAATAATAATAATAATAATAATAATTATATTATTATTATTATTATTATTATTATTATTATTATTAGTAGTAGTAGTAGTAGTAGTAGTAGTAGTAGTAGTAGTAGTGGTAGTAGTAGTAGTAGTCGTAGTATCCTATTTCTTATTTGTTTACTACTATTTTATTAACCTCTATAAATTCGTACGATCACCATCATCATTATCGTCATTATCCCAAATGAAAGTGAAATTTAAAGATAAAAAAAATTTACCATAAGCAGAAGTGAGAGTTACATAATTACATATAATCATTTTTAATGAGGTTATTAAATGAATCTGTTACAATTAACCTCTTATGTCTACAGAGTTTCTGAGGTTACTTGGGGTTAGTGGTTCCTTAGAAGGGGTTACTGGGGATATAAGGTAAGGGGTGAGATTTTAAGACGTTATTGGGGGTGTTTGGCATGGGGGGGACTACCTTTTAATTGCTTTATGTCAGAGGGATAGAGGCTAGATACGCCCTGAGACGAATTCACTGTTGTTATATTCTTCAGGTCATTATTAGTCAAAATTTGATGAATTTACTAATTTATAATTATGTAATCTTAAGGCGATTATTATTTAATAAGATGAATTCGCTAGCACTGTATATTCTTAGCTATTAAAATATATGTTTTGATGATGATGTTAAATGGCTCAGTTGAATTCATTAATGCTATATTAATATGTACTTGGGATGATTCTTATGAACTAAGATGACTTCTTAAACACTAAGAGAAAATATTCTTAATAAATATTTCTAGTATTTTATTATAAAATACACATTCTTAGCCTAAGACAAATTTACTTATATGCTTAAATATTCTTAAGAAGACTCTTTGTTCCAAGAAGAGATTCGTAGATATATTAGTAAGGCAAATTAAAGATCCATTTTATAAAAAGGCTGCAGCCCCTCCCAGTTGGCCGAGTCGATGCACACACACACACACACACACACACACACACACACACACACACACACACACACACACACACACACACATTCACAGAAGGACCTTTCCCTTTCAAATGCTTTTCACTCGGCTCAAATATATTATTCTTTTCATTTTACTAGCACTCATTCCACAAACCACCAATATTCAGAAACCCAATCATTAGGTTCTGGCCTGAGTTTTCCTGCCAGAACTCCCTTGTATGCCTTGATATTTCGAACGAAAAATACATTAGGAGGATTCCCATTCACATCGCCCTCCTCCCGCAGACTAGTCGACCTTTACGGCACGTACGGGAAGAGGAGACAGATGTAACTACAGCGAGAGAGAGAGAGAGAGAGAGAGAGAGAGAGAGAGAGAGAGAGAGAGAGAGAGAGAGAGAGAGAGAGAGAGAGAGAGAGAGAGAGTCTTAAGACATGCATAATTATATTCCACGTTGATCTATCCCTCTTGAATCGAAATAGGGTTAGTTTCAAGAAAAATTTTCTTGAAGAAAAATATTCTGAAAGATATATCACGGACTTATATTTCTAGAATGTTAACCTTCAGGAAATTTCTTTAAAAAAAAAAATAGTGGATTACTGTACATATGTTGTTGTTGTTCCGGTTTTACGTTACGGACTCCCTTTTCTACCAAGGGCTAGGAAGGTTGCCTTCTTGCGAAGGACTTGTTTTGGTAGATGTAATCGTCACTCTGAGTGCATGCCATTGCTAACCTCAGACCGTGACGGGGCGCGAACCCTCCACCTGACGCTTCAGAGTCGCGGACGCTACCGCTTGAGCCACGGTGACTACTACTGTCATATATACAGTAATAACACTACTCTAAATATACAGTAATTAAACAGAACTAATAGCATGCACAGGACTAAATCGCAAAGCTAAGACAAGGAAGAGTTTTTTTTTTCTTTTTTTTTTAGGATGGGATAGGATAGGGGGGGGGGAAAGGGGAGGGAATTAAGGATATAAGGGAATTGGAGGGAAAAGCACGAAAATTAAATAAAGTAAGAGATAAAAAAAAGAGAGGGGCAGACCCTCGTGCTGAGTTTGAAGAGTTTTATGAAAGATGCAATTTTTTTTTTTTTAAACAAAAAGAAAAGTTGTTTATAAACAAAGTCTTTAAGTCTTTCTCTATCTCGAGTAGTAATTAAAGGTTAACAAATTATTCGGGTCAGGTCAGTGTGACACCTTCAAGAATCAAAAAATGATCAGTAAAAGGTGCCTCAAGACCGCCTTTCAGAATTAAATAAGTTCAGCGGTAGGGCGCACGTGTTAGGAAGTGACGAACCTGACATTCGCGAGTTCGATCAAACCGCTGGGCGTTAGGAACGACATCCAGCCTTATTCCCCCACCTCCAACCTGTCTCCGTCAACCCACATTCAAATGGAGACTAAAGGGGGGTTTACACGGTCAAACGGTTCGTCGAACGCGGTTCGACAGACAAGTGTTTGAAGTGATGTTCGAACGTGTGAACGGGGCATTTGGTTGCGCCGCCGCGACAACCAAATGCCCCGTTCACACGTTCGAACATCACTTCAAACACTTGTCTGTCGAACCGCGTTCGACGAACCGTTTGACCGTGTAAACCCCCCTTAACAGTAATATATAAATCTGCAAAAATTTAGCTATTCTTATGTTAACATTAATTTGCTATTTCTCACTACCTCTCTTCAGGACTAGTGGTTGGTTTTAGCTCGAAGTAATAGGACCGGATGCTTCCTGATATCAACCCTCTCTACTGATCCAGGTTTGGGATCCGGCATTCAGTTGAGCTGGATTATTCCACACGCGGATGGATTCTTTAAGGATTAAATTTAGTCTTATAGGACTAATCTGATATATGCTTCATGAAGCCCTGATATGCTGAGCGATGGCATACAAATGTCTTCCGCATTCAGATTAGTATTAAGAGAGATTATTCTTAATCGACAACCTATACTACGGATGTAAATACAAGGTGAGGAACGTCATTACTCTCTCTCTCTCTCTCTCTCTCTCTCTCTCTCTCTCTCCTCTCTCTCTCTCTCTCTCTATATATATATATATATACTATATATATATCCTCCATATATATATATATATATATATATATATATATATATATATATATATATATATATATATATATATATATATATAAAGGAGGTGATTACTCCCTCCCTGCTGAACACCATGACCATATTTCCAATACTTAAATGTCTATTGCTGAAGCTTACACAGCTATTCTGACTGGCCTAAATAACTAAAAGAATGTAGGTGATCCCTTACCGTATATACGTTTTTCGAGGACTTTGATGAAAATCCTTGCTTGAAACTGGATTTTTTTCGGAAAATATTTTGATATGATTGACAAAAATGAAATAAAAAAGTCTCTTTAAAGGTAAAAGTGATCTAAATAAAGTTCCGAGTTAGGTTTAAGAGTACGAAATAAATATTGTAATAGATAATATATAACTTACTTGAGAATATTAGAAAATACCATTGCAATACCAATATTAAAGGAGAGAGAGAGAGAGAGAGAGAGAGAGAGAGAGAGAGAGAGAGAGAGAGAGAGAGAGAGAGAGAGAGAGAGAGAGAGAGAGAGAGAGAGAGAGAGAATCTAATTATCCAAAAACATGGAAAAGACAGATAAACAAACAGAAAGATAGAGACGGACACACACACACACACACACACACACACACACACACACACACACACACACACACACACACACACATATATATATATATATATATATATATATATATATATTTATATATACACACACATACATACATACATAGAGAGAGAGAGAGAGAGAGAGAGAGAGAGAGAGAGAGAGAGAGAGAGAGAGAGAGAGAGAGAGAGAGAGAGAGAGAGAGAGACTGTAATCTTTATTAGGTCAAAAAGGGCATCTTTGTCTCAAGTCAACGATAAATACAAATTAGCTGGTGAAGGTAGAAACGTATTAAACTCATTTAGAAATCACAGCAGGAGATTCAGAACACATATGTATATTGAAGACTCTAAAGAGGAGGTTATTCAGCTAATGAAGGAACCGTAGTAGTAGTAGTAGTAGTAGTAGTAGTAGTAATAGTAGTAGTAGTAGTAGTAGTATGTATATTGAAAACTCTAAAGAGGAGGTTATTAAGCTAATGAAGGAACCGTAGTAGTAGTAGTAGTGGTAGTAGTAGTAAAATCTTGAGAGAGTAGATACTGGAGAAGTTATCAACTAAGTTTCTAAGCCGGTGAATTTTAAAAACAAATATTCATGTAGGTAACCAATTCGAACTAGAATGAGGTGATTCTTCAATTTTTTTTTTTAAGTCGTATTAGTAGTAGAAGACATAGTATTAGAAGTAGAAGCAGTAAAATAAGTTTTATATTATTACTTTATTAGCAACGCACAAGCTTAATAATAGTTAGTATAAAAAATGAAAATATAGGTAGCAGCCGCAATATGACACCAACAATTATTACCACTCCTGTGTTACTGCTACTCCTACTACTACTGCTACAAATAATAATACTAATAATAATAATAATAATAATAATAATAATAATAATAATAATAATAATAATAATAATAATAATAATAATAATAATAATAATAATAATAATAATAATAATAATAATAATAATAGAAGAAGAAGAAGAAGGAGGAGGAGAAGAAGAAGAACTACAGCAAAAAACATCAACAACAACAACAAAAAACTACCACGAGGAGGAGGGGGAGGAGGAGGAGGAGGAGGAGGAGGAGGAGGAGGAGGAGGAGGAGGAGGAGGAGGAGGAGGAGGCGAAGGCATATCTATGATTTAAACACTGTCCACTTTCACTACATACTACTAACCATAAAATAAGTTTAGTTCAGTAAGGCATAATCAAGGGAGGGGCTGAAAAATACACCTCTACCCCTTAGGGCCAGGGTAGCCTCTATCTGTCTCTCTGTCTGTATATATGTACGTCTGTCTGTCTATATGTATGCATGTATGTATGTATGTATATATGTATGTATGTATATGCTGAAATATGATTACAGGAAGGAATGAAGACCATCCTTATGTCTGCATAGAGACCTAAGAGTCTGAAATCATATTCCTCTACTCTACCATTGATATGGATTTCCAGAGACAAATTTGCCAATACGTTTACCTCCAGATCTCTTTCTTTCTCTTTTTCTTTGAGTTGAGCGACTGCTAATGAGTACTCAAACTTAGGCCTTGTTGCTTTTTTGCCCATTCTCATTACGTTACATTTTGAACTATTGACTCTCTTTGGCTACTTGTCTGACCACTCCTGCAGATTATTTAGGTCATCTTGAAGTTCTCTACCAATATGCTCGTCTTTTACTTTCTTCACAATCTATACATCATCTGGAAATATACTTAAAATACATTTACAGACTCTGGCAAGTCATTTACATATATAAGGAAAAAGAGTGATGCTAAAAAATAACCTCTGTAGTACCCCAATGCTAACCTTTTTTTCAGTCAGAGGCTGCATGTCTTAAGTTGACCATCTGTTTTCTTCCTTTAAAATAAGATTTTGTCCACTTTAAGACAGTTCACCTATTCTAGATATTACTTACAGCGTCGTAAGAGTCTACCATGTGGGACTTTATCAAATACCTTCTGAAAATCTAATACTATACAGTTTCATCAACCCTCTCATTCTTTTAATATTAGGTTTACCTCATCACAAAATTTTAGTAAGTTTGCTAACGTAGACCTGCCTTTTCTGAAGCCATGTTGCCTCACTGACAAAACGTTGAAGAACTCCAAGTGATCAAAATGTTTGTTTTTTTTTTCTCCATGACTTTGTAAACTATGGTACTCAATGAAAAAGGCCTCTAGCTTGGAGCTGTTTCTCTCTTTCCCTTTTGGAGACAGGTACCAAGTTCGCTTGTTTCCAGTAATTTGGAATCACCTCAGATTCCAGGGACTTCTCATATATGATGTATAGCTCTACTGATAATGGTTCAGCACATTCCGTAAGGACATAAGGAAATGTATCGTCGGGACCCATAACTTTATGATTATTTAATTTCATCAACGCTACTCATACCTCTATAGGCAAAGAGACGATACTGCTCCATGATCTCTCATCTTTACAATAAGAGGGGAATGTATTGTCTACTGTACATACCGACTGAAACTCCTTCATTTCATCGCAGATCTCTTCATCTCAGTAATGCTTCCGTCTGCTCTCTCCAACTTTAATCTTGTTCCTTGACCTTTAATTTTTACCCTCTGACAAGGGTGTGAAAAGTCTGGGATGTATGTATAAACCTACTTGTGCTTCCGGGGAAGAGCCCTACGGTCGTAACTCCCCGTCTCTTGATCGGTTTAATTTTTTATATTCAATAATACATATCATATTGACCTTAAAACTATGAATTTTTTAGTATTAACTACTTCCTCGCTTAGCAAATTCCAGTTATCAAGTCTTATGTGAAAGATGTACTTTCTTATATTCTGAAAGGAAGAATATTTACAAAGCTTTAAACATTTATTCCTAGTGCTAGAGGCAAATAATAAATTGTAAAAGGTGCTCTTGCTTGCTTGACCAGCGAACATCTTCAGCTAATACTGCTTTAAAATTAAAAAAACAAAAACACATATCAAAATATCACCCTCTGCCAAACTGTTAATACCATGGAGAAATTTAAGAGCCGTCACAATATTCGCCCTCTTCCTTCAAGATTCAAGTGATGGCAATTCTAACTCCTTCAGCCTTTCTTCATAAGTGAGATTGCGTATCGCTGTCTTCAGCTTCGCAACATCGCTTTGAACTTTTTTTCAGCTTATTTATAAGCTTTTTCAAGTATGAATTCCAAATGGGTGCTGCACATTTAAGCTCTGGACTCACAAATGTAAGGCCACCCTTACATTGGCTAAAAAAGCATATGAAGTCTTTACTATACCATTTATATGCATTTCCGAAGACAAATCTGGAATATGTTTACCCTAGCTATCTCTATATCTCTGTCTCTTGAAGTATGTATATAATTACCAAATTGTTCTTACGGGAAAGAGCCCCGTGCTCGTAGCTCCCGGTCCCATGGTCGGTTCCACTTGTGTACTTAGTGATACTTATCAAACTAGTCCTTAAAACTATGGATTGAGCTAGCATTTACTACCTCCTCGCTTAGCCAATTCCAATTATCAACTAATCTTACACTAAAAAAATACCTCCTTACATCCTGCAAAGAAGTTTTCTTACAATGTTTCAAACTATGATCTCTGGTTCTAGTGCCAGCCATATCAAAATATCGATCCCTATCCACTCTGTCATGACTATAAAGGAAATTAAAAACTGTCACCTTATTCCCTCCCATTCTTCTAGTTTTGAGTGATGGTAAGTCTAATTCCCTCAGTCTTTCCTCATAACTGAGATTGTGCATTTCAGGCACCAGTTTCGAGCCATGTCTTTAAACTTATTCCACCTTAACTATGTGCTTTTTCAAGTGTGGATTCCAAATTGGGCTGCATATTTCCTTACATCCTGCAATGAAGTTTTCTTACGACACTTCAAACTATGACCTCTAGTTCTAGTGCCAGCCATATCAAAATATCGATCCCTACCCACTCTGCATGCATGCAAGTATGTATGTATGTATGAATACCTGTATGTATGTATGTATGGATGGATGTATTCATATATGTATGCATGTATGTATGAATGTATATGTTTGTAATTTTTATCTAATTGTGGTTACGGGATAGAGCCCCATATTCGTAACTCCCCGTCTCCAGGTCAGCTCAATTTTTGTACTCGGCGATACTTATAATATTTATCCTTTAAAATATGAATTGGATTAATATTAATTACCCCCTCACTTAGCGAATTCCAATCATCAACTACTCTTACACTAAAGAAGTACTACCTTACAACCTGCAAAGAAAAATTCTTACGAAGGTTCAATATATAACATTTAGTTCTAGAGCAAACCATATTAAGATATCAATCCAATTCCACTTTGTCAAAAGTAAGGTGGAATTTAAAATCAGTCACCATATTCCCCCTCATTCTTCTAGCTTCGAGTGATGGTACGTCTAATTCCCTCAGCCTCGCCTCATAACTGAGTTTGCGTATTTCTGGCACCAGTTTCGTGGCATGTCTTTCAACTTTTCCCAGCTTATATGTGTGCTTTATCATTGGTGGATTCCAAAAGGGGCATGCATATTCAAGCTTTGGCCTCACATAAGTTACATAAATATTTCTGAACGTTTCCTTGCCCATGTGTCTGACGGCTACCCTTACATTTGGTAAGAAACGAAAAGTTGCCCTTACAATGCAATTTATATGCATTTCCGGAGACAAATCTGTCAGTATGTTTACTCCTAGATCTCTCTCATTCTCTGTCTCTTGAATTTCTGCTCCTGTTATTGAGCATCCAAACTTGAGCCTTCTCGCACTTGTACCCACTCTCATCACCTTTCATTCTGAAGTACTGAATTTTATTAGTTACTTTTCTGATCACTCATCCAAACTATTTAGGTCTTCCCGTAGTTCTACACCATTGTGCTCGTCTCTTACTTTCTTCACAATCTTTTCATCATCTGTAAACGTATTCAAAAATGAATTTACAGACTGGTAGGTCATTACGTATATAAGGAATAAAAGTGGCCCTAAAACTGAACCCTGTGGAACCGCACTACTATCCATTCTCCATTCAGACACTGAGTGTCTCACTCTAACCCTCTTTTCCTTTGTTCTAAGTTTTTATCCATTCCAAGACATTTCCACCTATACTCGCCATTGCTTTCATCTTTTAAATAAACATCCCGTGTGGGACAGTATCAAATGCCTTCTGGAAGTCTAGGAATATGCAATCTGCCCAGCCCTCTCTTTCCTGTAAGATTCAGCTTACATCATCATAAAATTCTAATAAGTTTGTTACTGTTGATCTACCCTCACTGAAGCCATGTTGTCTCACTGACAAAAAGTTGAAGGTATATATGTATGTATGTACGCAATTCCACGCTTGTTATAGCATGTACTTGTGAGTATGCTTGGCATCTGTCCGTCTGTTATTAAAAGCTATGAATAAGTAGAACAGGCAAAAAATAAAAGAACGAATATTTAAAGATAGTTTTAGATGCCGTCCAAGTGTTCAAGATCAAGTCAGAGAGAGAGAGAGAGAGAGAGAGAGAGAGAGAGAGAGAGAGAGGAGAGAGAGAGAGAGAGAGAGAGAGAGAGAGAGAAAGAATTTTACTATAGTTACCGCCTGAAGAAGTATGTTTTCTCTAAATAACATAAGCCAATCCTGGCTGGTGGAATATCAATGATTGTGAGATAATTGTATTGCGTCACATATAAACATCGCTTACATCAGGGGTGTGCAACCTTTTTTCCCAAAGGGCCACTAGTCACGACTCTGTTGGTATGGAGGGCCACATAACCTTACTATTTCATGCTATTTACTACGATCGAAGACATATTATGTGAGATTATACTAATAAAGATAGATAATTAGTTTGTTACTGGTTTTATTTAAATTGGGATCACAAAAATAAGAATTGTCTGAAACAAAAGTATTTTCCTTACTATAAATGAGCAAATAAAAGGCTACCGTACCTTATTATTATAATGTACAAACATAAATAATTACTTATTATTGGTTAACTGGGATCATTAACATTAGAATTATCAAACACAGACATTTTCCTAATCATTAATGAGCAAATGATAGGCTACCCTAGTGAGATGGTTGATGTTGCATTTGGGACACCAACTCATCAATATCAGGCTGTATGGATGATGTACTTTCAATATTCCCTGAAAGACTGTCTATTCTTCTAGCAACAGTATATCTTGAAAGGCTTATGTTTTCAACTAGTTTCTTTTTGTCAGGAAACATATTGTCTGAGGCTACACACAAACATTCTTTAACTACCTCACCATCAGAATAGGGCTTGAGTCTTTTTGCAAGGATATGAATAATCAAAATGCTTGTTTTGAGAGATGCATCATATTCCTTAAGTTTCTTTGTAAACACTGACTGTTGTCCTTTCAGAGATTTCTGCAAGAATGATATTTTTTCTTTGCGTGCTTCACCTGTCATATTTTCATCATCTTTGTGCTTTGTGATGTAGTGGCTTTTGATGTTATATTCTTTTAAAACAGAAATGGTTTCATGGCACAAAAGGCACAATGCTTTCCCCCTTGATTGTGTGCATAAATATTGTTCAGGTATCCCCCCCCTCCTGGAGTTTAAGTATGAAGTAATATAACTGACATCTCCAGGAGGGGGGGATACCTCAAAATAGTAAATGCGAAACCGAAAAAACTTACACATTTTCGTTAAATATATATATATATATATATATATATATATATATATATATATATATATATATATATATATATATATATATATATATATATATATATATATATATATATATATATATAAAGTATGATGTTACTGTCTTGAATATATTTCAAGACAGTTTATTTCTACGTACATTATGTAAGTGTTATTTTGCATATAGTTTCGTTTATTGTAACGTAAGTGCATGAATATATACTTTTACACTTAGTATGTATACCTATTAATTTCTATCATGTATACACGTATATTCGTATGTATAATGTGTAGTTTATTATGGAGGCTGGCTGTAGAAGACTTGGAGAAAGGAATGTAGATCACTAATGGATTTTAGCCATTAACCCTTCACCTCCTTGATAACGCTTATTGCATCGCCTCGTTGAACAAAGAACTGTTGTAAGCAAGTCATAAGTCAACTTAGTCCTAGTACCAAGGACCCCGACAAACTAGAGGAGTTTGTGGGACTTTCTTGTAAAGTTAGTTGCCGTCGTGAGATGCTACGAGGCACTCATTCTTACTGTGTTTGTTAACAGTACTTATAAGTTTATTATTAGTGGTACTCGTGAGACGTTACGAGACACTCAAGTAAAAAACGTGATAGAGATACGTGGATCAGAAGATATTCAATGAGTTTGATTGGGAATCCCGTGATTGCTGACGACATCAGGGTTATCCGGATAGATGAGTACAGATGCAATGCAGATTTACCTTATTTCTAACAATATTTATAACTACGTGTTAGGGACAGAATGAGCTCATTTAATTGCACACTCGTAGGTAGAATGTATGTTAGAAAATTTATTATTCTGTATGAGGAAGTTTTACTTTAAGGTGAGGAGAGTTTATTTAAATATTCACATATCAACAGTTCATAAACCCCCTTATAAAATATGTGCATGTATGTCTATGCATGTAATATTAATTATATTTTATTGGTAGAGGATTTAATTTTGAGATCGTGGTAGGCCTCTACTGAAGCCGTGTCAGGATTTCCGAATTTAGGGGGTTATAAGATCGAAGGGTAAATAACACACAGGAAATCCTCCACAGCTTTTGGTCCTTCGAACCGGATGAGAATTGGTGTGGTAATGGTGAAAATAGTGTACATTTTAGATAAGCTCCCACCTTGTAAGAAGTTAGTGTAAAACTCTACGGTTAAAATCGCCCACATTTCAGCGAAAACAGGGAGGAGCATTGCATGTATTTGCATGAATATTGCAAATATAACTTTGAAATTTAAGTGGTTGTTGAAATAAATAAGAGAATCCATTTCCCACGTGGATAAAGCGTTTCTCTATCTGTGGAAACGAAATATACTTTCGTAGTTGAGCGTCCATTAAGTAATTTGGATATTAGTACCCAATTTCGGCTGGGTGAACAGTGGTTTTTAGGGATTTGTGTGTTTACATATTTCCCATTTAACGATATCTAGAATGTCGTATTGATTCCTTTGTTTATGTAAATAAACAGAAGGTAGTGACCCACCTACTGCTAGGTGCACAGTGTCGTTTATTTGAGGAACAGTGTGGTTTGCATTACACTTTCCATTTACTGTTGCTGACTTAACAGTGTCGTTTAATTGATGAAAAGTGTGTTTTACACTTTGAGGATTGGCGTCATAATTGACGGAATGAAATAACTGTATGTTATTATCTTGAGATTTGGAAGATTGTCCTTTGATACTCTTTACAGAGTGAATGTTTGTTGCATTGTGGATGCATAAAGAAGATCGTGGATTCTTTGATGATAAAATTGCATCAATTATTTGTTTGTTGTTTTATGTTCTATTTACTTTCTCAATATGTCGGTTAAACCTGAGGCATTAAAACGCCTTCGGGAATTGGTTCAACGTGATTGTGTTCAGTGTCAAACAGAACTTGCCAAAGATGATGAGACACTTGTTGTTAATTATTTAGAAAGATGTCACCATACGCTAACAGAAAGATTCGGAAGATATGATAGGAAATATGAAGAATATGTCGAGAATAAGCCCCTTAAAAGGGATTCTGAAGAGGAGGATACAGAACATGACAATCTAGCTGAAACAGTAAATAATATTAGCTTAGCTGTCCTAGAACGGATTCGTAAGTTAGGAACTATGGAGAGTACTAGAGCTCCTAGTTCCGAGAGTTCAAGCCTCCCCAGTGGGCAACCCACACCTAAATTTCCTGAAGTAAAAATACCGCAGTTCTCTGGAAACTATGATGAATGGAACGAGTTTTGGGATACGTTTGATAGTTTAGTACATAATACTTCTATGCCAACTATGACAAAGTTTACCATCTTGAGAAATGCCCTTAAAGGAGATGCAAAAGACACCATAAAGGGATATCCTGTTGCTAGTGAGAGTTATGATGAATGCATTCAACAGCTGCAAGCTGTTTATGCCAGCAAGGACAGGATTGTACGAAATTTAATGAGGAAATTGGTAAAAATACCAACTCCCTGTTCTAATTATTCATCACTTTTTAAGTTCAAGCAGGAAGTAGAAGCCATTACTCGAAGTCTGAAAAATTATAAAGACACGGAGAACACTGATTGGGTGTTTTCAGAACTCGTGATGATGAAATTGCCAAAAGATGTTGAGAACTGGATTAGCATGAAAATAGACACAAAATATCCTACATATGAAACCCTCTTGAAGGAACTGGGAAAATATGTATATCATATAGAGGGCAACAATACAAAAGGTAACACAAAGGGAGAGACCCAAACCTCCCAGAGAGATAAGATACAGTTCTATAAAAAGAATGTGGGTAGTTATGGTGCTACTGCAAATGTAGTAAATAGCAAAACAGAATGTGTATTCTGTGGTTGGCAAGGTCATAAGTCTGAACAGTGTAATAAAGTAGTTAGTATAAACGAACGCAGAGACAAATTGAGAAACAATAACAAATGTCTGAGATGTACTCAGTCAGGGCATTATGCAAATGAATGTTACACTCAGTTAAACTGTAAGAAGTGTAAGAGAAATGGTCATCATGCAGCCTTGTGTTATGAACAAGAGTCAAAATTTCGCAGAAGGTTTGAAGAACCTACATTTCTGAATGAACAGTCAGGAAATGGTTCAAATTTAGATGAGTCAAGCAATGAGCAAGAACATTCTGACTCCGAAAAGGACAAGAAACATGTTGGTGTGATGACTATAAAGGCAGTACAGAGGCAAATGGTGAAGCCGAGTTTACCTTCATGTGCTCTGCCTACTGCAAGTGGAAAAATAAGCAGCTCAAAGGGAAATCTTTGGGTAAATACTAGGTTATTCTTTGATACAGGTTCCCAGTGTTCCTTTATAACTAGGGAATTAGCTGAAAGGCTTAAATTAACCCCAGTAGATGAAATGTCTCTTGGTATTGATGCATTTCGTTCTGAGACAAAAAAAGGAAGTTTTCCAGTCGTAAATGTAGTTATCAAATTGGGGAAAAGAAGAGCCAGAGTTAAATTACTCGTAGTTGATGACATGGTAATTAGCATCCACACTCCAGGACTAGCAAAGGCTGCAAATGTGTTAAAGTCTAATGGTCACAAGTTGGCTGATGAAGATATTTATAGTGATGTACTGGAGAACATTGGCATTGTTATTGGTGCCTTACATTTTAGTCAGTTTGTTAGTGGTATTGACAAGTGGGATGTCTATACTTTGATGGAAACACCGGGTGGTGTCATGTTGTATGGCCATATTCCTTGTGATACTCAACATGAACCCAGTAATGTGCAGAGGCATATTGTTATGCGAGTAGGAACACAGGTTTTTCCTACAGCTACTCAAGAGTTGATTGAAGTGGCCATAGAGCCAGTTAATAAGTTGTTGATTGAGGAGGTCATAGAGCCTGTTAATAAGTTGTTGACTGAAGAGGCGATAAAGCCTAATAATAAGTTATTGATTGAAGAGGCCATATTGCCTGTAAATAAGTTGCTGATTGCAGAGGCCATAGAGCCTGTTAATAAGTTGTTGATTGAAGAAGCCATAGAGCCTGTTTATAAGTTGTGGGAGCCAGAGAGTATTGGAGTAAAGCAAGAAGTGCATTACGAAGATAAAACTACAATTAGAAGTTTTACAGATTCTGTTCCCTTGAAGCCTATCCACACTCCTCTCCTACACAATTTTCAGAGTGCCTTTGGACAAATGGAGTCTCTAATAGAACAGTTGGAGGAAATATTGGAGAATGTTCATGTGGGTAATTTGTTGGATGCTTGTACCAGTGAAGAGAAACAGTTTGATATATGCAATACTGCAGATGTAGAGTGGGAAAAGACCAAAATACCACTGCAAGCACTGAATTCCAACAATGCAAGACTGCAAAGGGTACTAGATCAGTGCCTTTCTGAAAATTCTAGATCTCCTAAAGTATCAAACTTTAGTTTAATCTGGAATGTTAATACAGACAAGTTGTCTTTGAAAAGTCTGAAGGCTAGAGAAGATGTGTTGACCAAACATAAACTTCTGTCACTGGTGGGTATATTTTTGGACCCCTTAGGTCTAATATCACCCTTACTAAGAAGAGGAAAAATTCTTATTCAGAGAGCTTGGTCTGAAAAGCTCTCATGGGAATATTTGTTGTCAGAAGTATACGAAGAGGAATCATCAAATTATGAAAAATCTGAACGTCAAGCTGCCCAAAGGGTTAAAGAATTGTGGGCAGGTATAATCATTGATGATAAGTTGTAGTACTGATGGGGAGACCCCCCATTTTTTCTTTTTTGGAGGGGCCCAGGATGTCTTGAATATATTTCAAGACAGTTTATTTCTACGTACATTATGTAAGTGTTATTTTGCATATAGTTTCGTTTATTGTAACGTAAGTGCATGAATATATACTTTTACACTTAGTATGTATACCTATTAATTTCTATCATGTATACACGTATATTCGTATGTATAATGTGTAGTTTATTATGGAGGCTGGCTGTAGAAGACTTGGAGAAAGGAATGTAGATCACTAATGGATTTTAGCCATTAACCCTTCACCTCCTTGATAACGCTTATTGCATCGCCTCGTTGAACAAAGAACTGTTGT
Organism: Halocaridina rubra; assembly: GCA_037179515.1. Lineage (NCBI taxonomy): Eukaryota > Metazoa > Arthropoda > Malacostraca > Decapoda > Atyidae > Halocaridina > Halocaridina rubra. The sequence continues at coordinate 31,750 of JAXCGZ010021024.1, read as the reverse complement.
AAGCAAGTCATAAGTCAACTTAGTCCTAGTACCAAGGACCCCGACAAACTAGAGGAGTTTGTGGGACTTTCTTGTAAAGTTAGTTGCCGTCGTGAGATGCTACGAGGCACTCATTCTTACTGTGTTTGTTAACAGTACTTATAAGTTTATTATTAGTGGTACTCGTGAGACGTTACGAGACACTCAAGTAAAAAACGTGATAGAGATACGTGGATCAGAAGATATTCAATGAGTTTGATTGGGAATCCCGTGATTGCTGACGACATCAGGGTTATCCGGATAGATGAGTACAGATGCAATGCAGATTTACCTTATTTCTAACAATATTTATAACTACGTGTTAGGGACAGAATGAGCTCATTTAATTGCACACTCGTAGGTAGAATGTATGTTAGAAAATTTATTATTCTGTATGAGGAAGTTTTACTTTAAGGTGAGGAGAGTTTATTTAAATATTCACATATCAACAGTTCATAAACCCCCTTATAAAATATGTGCATGTATGTCTATGCATGTAATATTAATTATATTTTATTGGTAGAGGATTTAATTTTGAGATCGTGGTAGGCCTCTACTGAAGCCGTGTCAGGATTTCCGAATTTAGGGGGTTATAAGATCGAAGGGTAAATAACACACAGGAAATCCTCCACAGTTACCCTAAAGCCCCAACAAAACCTCGTTGAGGTAAGGATAGTAGTTTTTATTGCGATATAATAACAGCTTTGAGAGTAAAAAGTAATGAAATCTTTATATATAAAGCAATAATTACACATATAACTAATTGCATTAATATATAAGTAATATATTTTTATATAATTAAAAGAGAAGGGTCTCATCTTTTGAAAGAGTTTTTCTATTTGCAAATTATTAACATCTCATATGGTGAAAAACAATTATAAAACGTTCAAAATGTATAAAAATCTTTAAAATGGCAAATTACATTCATTATAATCAAAAGGAGAATTTAAAAAAGTTTCAAACAGATGACGTAGGGACTTTCCTCCTACGTTTATATTTACTTTAATTATTAGTACCTGACGGGTACAAGGTAGCGGGGTTACAAGGTAAGAATGGACACGCAGTGAATCCTTTACTTATATTTATTCTAGAGTACAACACAACCTCGACGCCTCAAATGCCCCCTCCCTATTACTATCACAATCTAGGATCTATTCGTGCCCCTGGCAATTTCTAACTAAAGCTGTCCCTGCCCTGGGTGGCTCTTTAAATACCCCCAGGGGCAGGGCGTGGCTTAACATCCAATTCTCCAATGAAATCAGTCAGAACTAATCCTAGCAAATCAGCGCCAGGTTCAAAGTGGAATCCCTCCTACTTCCGGGGAGGGGTTATTGGGCATCTTCTCCTGGGCGTGGACCTGCGTACGAAACACCTGTTTATATGTGTTGCGGTTTAGGAAATGGCTAGCTTCCTGTCCTTTCTCGCCCTCCTTGATGCCAGGTCCATAAGTCTCACGGTTCCGGTCATATATTTCCTTGGCACTTTCTACAAACATTGTAATAAAATATCCGTGCCCTCGACCAACCGTTTCCGCTCAGGAAGTCATACGACATCCCTCCCAACCAAAACTGAAATATCTCTTATTTCAGTCGAAGCATGGACTAGTTTTCCGGGAGCTCTTGGACATATCCTAGCTAACATTAGTTTACAATAGAAATGGGGCCGAATTATTTAAGCTATTTTCTAAGAATTCCTATACAAATTACACAAACATAACATGTAGAGAGTACTTTTACAGACAACTAGAGCATGCAGGGTCTATGTCCTTGTTGGAAATCTGAAATACAAACATATTCGTATGAGTTTTAGACTTCCTCTTGAACTCACACTTTATAAGATGACTGGGTTATCTCGCCCCTTGTCATCACTGACGTGGGGGTTATAGCTCTTCCACAGTATGCCGCCACTGACGTAGGGCTTTTATGATTATCCCCTTCTAATGACACCACTGCCGTAGGGCTTTTAGACAAGCTAATGACGCCCTTTTTCTCTAAATCAGACACCATTTCCTCTAACCTTTTTTCGTATACAAACGGAGTGCGATAGGGTTTGACAAAGGTGGGGGGGTGACTTCCTGTATTAATATCAAAAGGCATGAGAGTGCATTCTCCAAGGGGGTCGTCATCTAACGCAAAAACATCATAATATTTAGCGACCAGTTCAGACATAAAAGTAGCATGTTCAGCAGCGCTCAGTCCTCTCGCTAACGCCTGCAAATTTATGACGCGCTCGGGGTCTTCCGCGACCCTTGTGAAATTTACGCTATAACACTCGCACACTTCTTCGAATTCGGCAACTTTCGTGTTTCTAGGAATAACTAGCGGGATCGGAGACAGGTTCGCGCACATTACAGTTAATTTTCGCGATCCCTCGGGGACCATTAGCAGTTTATTAGGAAAAAAGTCCGCGTACTCTCCGACAAATTCTGCACATAAGGCTCGGGCGTTCGGGATTACTCGCGAGGTAATAACTTCTAAAACGCATGCAGTACCGCCCTCAATAATCTCTTCCCGAAGCGTCACGATGTAGTCATCGTTTTTCTCTTGCAACACACATGCGGACACTGACGCGCGCGCGGATCGTGCAACTATTTCGCTCTCATTTACCGTTACGGTAGTTTTGCCGCGGGTATTAACAATACTAACTCCCATCTTCACCATGTCCTCGAAACCAATTATGACTTTCGCCTGTTCGACACTTAGCCTAGGTACTACCAAAAAAGCACATTTAAATCTTGTGGGGCACCCTTCAAATGCAATCACGGGTTTCACCACTTCTTTAATTCTAACAAAGTTCGGGGTATTATCGCCCAAAGTGGTAATAACAACTGGCGTATCTAATTTAGTGAGGGGGTCTGCAACAATACTACGGTCAATTAATGATACGGCTGAGCCCGTATCCAACAAAGCAACTTGGCGGATTCCGCCGACCGCAATTTCTACTAGCAAGATCCCGTTACTCATTAGATAGAAACTACAAGTACTTATCTGTGCTGAGGAGGTGGTCTCGTGATGTCCACTACTTCTCGTTCGGGAGGAGCGATAGCTCCTCGACCGGAGGTGCTCGGGCCGTTCACTGGGGGTCCCCGTCGGGGCGTCGGCGTTTTTTTTTTCCAGAACGCCGGTAGCCCGACTTCGTGAGTCATCCTCTGCGAGGGGCATCCTTTATACCGATGTCCGGTGCCCCGACAGTTGTAGCAAACTATATACGGTGGGGCCGTTGTCACGCACCAGTCCGGGGGGTGACCTGCGCCGCCACACCTTGCGCACCATCTTGCCTGCTCGTCTCGGGATCTCGGTCTTCTCTCGTTCGTCATGGCTGCGACGGGGCTCGCGGTGGGTCGCCTGAGTCTTTCTCTTTCAACTTTCTCCTCCGAAAGCCCATGACCAGGGTGGCTCTCGAACCACTTCAGCAGTAGACGCACGAGCTCGGGGACCGGGGTGTTGGACTTTAACAGAAAGTGGCATTTCTCTGGAACTATTTTCCGTAAGGCGTTCCGCACAATACTTTGTCGCATGTACGGAATATCGGCAATTTCACTCACCGAGCCCGTTAATGTTTCAATCCTCGCCGCGTACCAACTTAACTGCTCTCCTCGCCTTCGGGGACTGTTTTGAATCTCAGCTATGAGCGTGTCTTCGCTCTGTCGCACTGTGAACATTTTCAGAAATCGGTCCTTAAAAGTTCCCCATTGTTTTATTTCCGACCATTCGTCTCTACCGAGGGTCTCGGCCGCGAATCCGGTGCACCTTTGTACTGCTTCGTTAATCCGGTACTCGTCGGTCCACTCAGCACTTCTCATCCGCCAACCTAAGTGTGTCAAAAAATCGGCTGCGGGAAATATAGAAGGATACTCGAGGCCTTCCACGTTTGCGCCGTCAAAGCGTAAAGGTGAATCTTTGACTCGTGGCGCCTTTACCACCAGGGCACAGGAAGGGGGCACGGCCGGCTGCGTTCCCTGTGTCACCACGGGGTTCGGAGCGGCAGGCCGTTCGTCGATGTTGGAGGCGTCGGTTTCATTGTCGGGGGTGTCGACGTCGACCGGGTTCCTTCCCGTCGGAGCGGCGTCGGCGCGTGCTTGTAGGCGCCGCACTTGCTCCTCCAATTTGAGGATTCTCCGGTCTTTCTCGTCGTCGCCCATTTCCGAATTTGGGAGATATTGATCTTGTGCGTTTGCCATTCTTATTTTCTCTGCACGGGTCTGCACTGGCATTCACCTGTCTCTTCGTATGTTTTTTTTTTTTTTTTTTTTTTTTTTTTTTCACACGTGGAGATCGTACCGCACTGCCACCACTGACGTAGGGACTTTCCTCCTACGTTTATATTTACTTTAATTATTAGTACCTGACGGGTACAAGGTAGCGGGGTTACAAGGTAAGAATGGACACGCAGTGAATCCTTTACTTATATTTATTCTAGAGTACAACACAACCTCGACGCCTCAAATGCCCCCTCCCTATTACTATCACAATCTAGGATCTATTCGTGCCCCTGGCAATTTCTAACTAAAGCTGTCCCTGCCCTGGGTGGCTCTTTAAATACCCCCAGGGGCAGGGCGTGGCTTAACATCCAATTCTCCAATGAAATCAGTCAGAACTAATCCTAGCAAATCAGCGCCAGGTTCAAAGTGGAATCCCTCCTACTTCCGGGGAGGGGTTATTGGGCATCTTCTCCTGGGCGTGGACCTGCGTACGAAACACCTGTTTATATGTGTTGCGGTTTAGGAAATGGCTAGCTTCCTGTCCTTTCTCGCCCTCCTTGATGCCAGGTCCATAAGTCTCACGGTTCCGGTCATATATTTCCTTGGCACTTTCTACAAACATTGTAATAAAATATCCGTGCCCTCGACCAACCGTTTCCGCTCAGGAAGTCATACGACACAGACGGAAAATTGAATTACTGAGAGGAAAAAAATTCCATGAAAAGTGAGGTTGGCATTTTCTCTAATACCAGAAAGAAAGAAAACCAGAAAGAAAACCAGAGAAGTAAAAAAAAAAATATGCTAAAATAGTTATAACTATAAATTAAGTCCGACAAGAATTATATATATATATATATATATATATATATATATATATATATATATATATATATATATATATATATATATATATATATATATATATATATATATATATATATATATATATTAATAACACTGAAATGCTAACATACAGTCTAAAATGGTAGGAAAAGCTCATTAAACACGACAACGAATATATATATATATATATATATATATATATATATATATATATATATATATATATATATATATATATATATATATATATATATATATATATATATATATATATATATATAAAGTACTTGTTAATCTAGTGACCTTAACTGGCCACCTTCTCAAAGTACAATGCATTGTACTTTGAGAAAGTGGCCAGTTAATTTTACGAAAATAATAAGAACTTTATATATATATATATATATATATATATATATATATATATATATATATATATATATATATATATATATATATATATATATATATATATATATATATATATATATATATATATATATATATATATATATATATATATTCGTTGTTTTATATAATGGGCTTATCCTACCATATATATATATATATATATATATATATATATATATATATATATATATATATATATATATATATATATATATATATATATATATATATATATATATATTGTCTTGAATATATTTCAAGACAGTTTATGTTTACGTACTTTAAGTAAGTGTTATTTGCATAATAGTTTGTTTATTGTAATGTAAGTGCATGAATGTATACTTTTAGCCTTAGTATGTGTACTTATTAATTTCTATCATGTATACACGTATAGTCGTATGTATAATGTGTAGTTTATTATGAAGGCTGGCCGTAGAAGACGTGGAGAAAGGAATGTAGGTCACTAATGGATTTTAGCCATTAACCCTTCACCTCCTTGATAACGCTTATTGCATCGCCTCGTTGAACAAAGAACTGTTGTAAGCAAGTCATAACTCAACTTAGTCCTAGTATCAAGAACCCCTATAAAAATGAGGGAAGTCTGTGCAACGGGGGCGAAAAGGTTTGTTGTTCTCGTGGGGCGTTACGAGACATTCAAGTAGAAGAACGTGATAGAGATCCGTGGATCAGAAGATACGTTTTTGATTCGGAGTCCCGTGATTGCTGACGACATCAGGGTTATCCGGACAGATAAGTACAGAGTTATTATATTTCTAACAATATTTATAACTACGTGTGAGGGACAGAATGAGCTCATTTAATTGAACACTCGTAGGTAGAATGTATGTTAGAAAATGTATTATTCTGTATGAGGAAGTTTTAATTTAAGGTGAGGAGAGTTTATTTAAATATTCACATATCAGCAGTTCATAAACCCCCATATAAAATATTTGCATGTATGTTTATGCATGTAATATTAATTATATTTTATTGGTAGAGGATTTAATTTTGAGATCGTGGTAGGCCTCTACTGAAGCCGTGTCAGGATTTCCGAATTTAGGGGGTTATAAGATCGAAGGGTAAATAACACACAGGAAATCCTCCACAGCTTTTGGTCCTTCGAACCGGATGAGAATTGGTGTGGTAATGGTGAAAATAGTGTACATTTTAGATAAGCTCCCACCTTGTAAGAAGTTAGTGTAAAACTCTACGGTTAAAATCGTCCACATTTCAGCGAAAACAGGGAGGAGCATTGCATGTATTTGCATGAATATTGCAAATATAACTTTGAAATTTAAGTGGTTGTTGAAATAAATAAGAGAATCCATTTCCCACGTGGATAAAGCGTTTCTCTATCTGTGGAAACGAAATATGCTTTCGTAGTTGAGCGTCCATTAAGTAATTTGGATATTAGTACCCAATTTCGGCTGGGTGAACAGTGGTTTTTAGGGATTTGTGTGTTTACATATTTCCCATTTAACGATATCTAGAATGTCGTATTGATTCCTTTGTTTATGTAAATAAACAGAAGGTAGTGACCCACCTACTGCTAGGTGCACAGTGTCGTTTATTTGAGGAACAGTGTGGTTTGCATTACACTTTCCATTTACTGTTGCTGACTTAACAGTGTCGTTTAATTGATGAAAAGTGTGTTTCACACTTTGAGGATTGGCGTCATAATTGACGCAATTAAATAACTGTATGTTATTATCTTGAAATTTTGGAAGATTGTCCTTTGATACTCTTTACAGAGTGATTGTTTGTTGCATTGTGGATGCATAAAGAAGATCGTGGATTCTTTGATGATAAAATTGCATCAACTATTTGTTTGTTGTTTTATGTTCTATTTGCTTTCTCAATATGTCGGTTAAACCTGAGGCATTAAAACGCCTTCGGGAATTGGTTCAACGTGATTGTGTTCAGTGTCAAACAGAACTTGCCAAAGATGATGAGACACTTGTTGTTAATTATTTAGAAAGATGTCATCTTACGCTAACAGAAAGATTTGGAAGATATGATAGGAAATATGAGGAATATGTCGAATATAAGCCCCTGAAAAGGGATTCAGAAGAGGAGGATACAGAACATGACAATCTAGCTGAAACAGTAAATGATATTAGCTTAGCTGTCCTAGAACGGATTCGTAAGTTAGGAACTATGAAGAGTACTCGAGCTCCTAGTTCCGAGAGTTCAAGCCTCCCCAGTGGGCAACCCTCACCTAAATTTCCTGAAGTAAAGTTACCACAATTCTCTGGAAACTATGATGAATGGAACGAGTTTTGGGATACGTTTGATAGTTTAGTACATAGTACTTCTATGGCAACTATGACAAAGTTTACCATCTTGAGAAATGCCCTTAAAGGAGATGCAAAGGACACCATAAAGGGATATCCTGTTGCTAGTGAGAGTTATGATGAGTGCATTCAACAGCTACAAGCTGTTTATGCCAGCAAGGACAGGATTGTACGAAATTTAATGAGGAAATTGGTAAAAATACCAACTCCCTCTTCTAATTATTCATCACTTTTTAAGTTCAAGCAGGAAGTAGAAGCCATTACTCGAAGTCTGAAAAATTATAAAGACATGGAGAACACTGATTGGGTGTTTTCAGAACTCGTGATGATGAAATTGCCAGAAGATGTTGAGAACTGGATTAGCATGAAAATAGACACAAAATATCCTACATATGAAACCCTCTTGAAGGAACTGGGAAAATATGTATATCATATAGAGGGCAACAATACTAAAGGTAACACAAAGGGAGAGACCCAAACCTACCAGAGAGATGAGATCCAGTCCTATAAAAAGAATATGGGTAGTTATGGTGCCACTGCAAAGGTAGTAAATAGTAAATCAGAATGTGCATTTTGTGGTTGGCAAAGTCATAAGTCTGAGCACTGTAATAAAGTAGTTAGCATAAATGAACGCAAAGAGAAACTGAGAAACAGCAAAAAATGTCTGAAATGTACTCAGTCAGGACATTATGCATATAAATGTTATGCTCAGTTAAACTGCAAGAAATGTAGGAAAAATGGCCACCATACCGCTCTTTGTTACAATAAAGGAGCACAGTTTCAAAGGGAGTTGAAAGAATCTAAATTTCCAGGGAAACAATCAGATATTGGTTCGAAAATGAAAGCTGAATCAAACAAAGGCCAAGAACATTCTAATTCAGAAAGGGACAACACTCATGTGGGTATGATGACTGTGAATGCAGTGCAAAAACAAATTGTGAAACCAAATTTACCCTCATGCGCTCTGCCTACTGCCAGTGGAAAGGTAAGCAATTCAAATGGAAGCTTTTGGGTAAACACGAGGTTGTTTTTTGACACAGGTTCGCAGTGTTCCTTCATAACAAAGGAACTAGTTGAAACTCTTAAACTGAACCCAGTAGATGAAATTACTCTTGGCATTGATGCTTTCCGTTCAGAAACAAAGAAAGGAACCTTTCCTATTGTAAATGTGATTATCAAGATAGGACAAAAGAGGGCCAGAGTTAAATTGCTTGCAGTTGATGACTTACCCATTAGTATTCACACCCCTGGGATAACAAAGGCTGCAAATGTGTTAAAGTCTAATGGACATAAACTGGCTGATGAAGATATTGATATTGATGTACTTGACAACATTGGCATTGTTTTTGGTGCCTTACATTTTAGCCAGTTCGTTAGTGGTATTAACAAGTGGGAGGCCTATAATCTGATGGAAACACCAGGTGGTGTCATGTTGTATGGTCCAATTCCGCATGATATTCAACATGAACCCAATAATGTACAAACCCAACTTGTTATGCGAGTAGGAGCACAGTTATTGCCTACTACTACACAAGAGTTGATTGAAGAGGCCATAGAGCCTGTAAATAAATTGTGGGAGTTGGAAAGTATTGGAATAAATGAACAAGAAGTGAGTTATGAAGATAAAACTACTCTTGGAAACTTTATGGATAGTATCCAGTATGAAGGTGGACAATATTGGGTCAGACTTCCCTGGAAGCCTATCCACCCATCTCTCCCACACAACTATCAGAGAGCCTTTGGACAAATGAAGTCTCTAGCAGAACAGTTAGAAAGGGATCCCATCAAATTTCAACAGTATAATAATATAATCAAAGACCAACTAAAGCTAGGATATATTGAGAGAGTTGAAGAAGCGAATCCAAGTTTAAATAACTGTCATTATCTTCCTCATCATGTGGTAGCCAAGGACTCAGTGTCAACTCCTTGGAGAGTGGTATTTAATTGTAGTTCGAAGTCAGGACCTCACAAGGTATCATTAAATGATTGCCTATTTAAAGGCCCCTCTCTTACAAAGAAATTAATGGATACCTTGATAAAATTTAGACATGGTCAGTTTGCCTACACGGCTGATATTGTTAAAGCATTTCTTCAAGTAGGTCTGCAAGAAGTTGATCGTGATTTTACACGATTTCTCTGGGTAAAGGATGTGAAAGAAAATCCATATAAGTTCGATGTGTTTAGATTTAAGGCAGTGCTCTTTGGATCTACATCGAGTCCATTTCTTCTCCAAGCTACTCTATCAAAACATTTGACAGAGTGTGGAAGTTACTTGGGGAAAGAGATACTGGAGAACTTTTATGTAGATAATATGTTGGGGGCTTGCAACAATGAAGAGAAACTGTTTGAGATATTCAATACTGCTAATAAGGAGTTAGCAAGGGCCAAAATGCCCCTACAAGCATGGAATTCCAACAACACAAGACTTCAAAAGGTAATTGATCAGTGCTTTACTGAAAACTCTAGATCCTTTGAAACGACAGTCTTAGGTTTAAACTGGAATGTTAACACAGACAAGTTATCTATGAAAGGTTTGAAAACAAGAGAAGAATTTTTAACCAAACGAAAACTTCTATCATTGGTGAGTTCAGTTTTTGACCCCTTAGGTCTAGTTTCACCCTTACTAGTCAAAGGGAAAATTCTTGTTCAGAAAGCATGGTCTGAGAAACTATCATGGGATGATCAATTACCAGAAACATACAATGAAGAATGGAATCAATTACAGAATGAATTCCGTTCCGTAAGTGAGGTGGAATTTCCACGGAATGTCAATAGTTCCTCTTCAGGAGATTTGCATGTGTTCTGTGATGCTTCTAGCAAAGCCTATGGTGCTGTTGCCTACGTGGTATCAGGTGGTAAAAGTCATGTTCTTGTCGCCAAAACGAAGGTTGCACCATTATCAACCAGAAGCTTACCGCAACTCGAACTCACTGCTCTGTACATTGGAAGTCATTTAATCAAATATTTGGTTCATGAGTTCAAAATGGAATATAGGAATGTAACCTTATGGTCTGACAGTACCATCTCTATTCAGTGGATAGTAAATGATAAATGTGAAACAGTGTATGTGAAGAATAGAGTTGCAGAGATAAGAAGAATAAATGAAAGATACAAAGTTACATTGAAGAAGGTAAATACGAAAGATAATCCTGCAGACCTGGTAACTAGGGGTTGTACTGCTTGTGAACTAAAGAACGGGACCTTGTGGAAGCATGGCCCTAATTGGCTTTTAGAAATGTCAAAGGATGAGAGAAACCAGGGAACTATATGTGTTACAGTGAATGAGATTGTATCTGAATTGCCCCAGTATGATACCCCTAAAGCCCTGTTTAATTATGAGAAATATTCCTCTCTACAAAGAATATATAATATTACTACAGTCATCTACAAGTTTTTGAAGAAATTAAAACCTCAAATCAGAATACCAAGAGAGCCCCTTTTGTACTGGATCAAATATGTACAGTCTCAACATTATGGCAAAATAAAATTGCTCTTATGTCAAGGCCATTTGACAAACTCAAATGACTCCAAGTACATGATTGACCAGCTTGGATTGTACCTTGACTCTGATGACTTACTCCGCTGTCAAGGCCGCCTAGGAAATTCTGAGTTACCAAACTCAGCCTCTCATCCAGTGTTGTTATCGCCTAAGGCATATCTCACCAAACTAATTGTACTTAAGTGTCACAAGAATTGTGCTCATGGTGGAATTAATCAGACCCTCAATGAAATTAGACAAGAGTTTTGGATACCCAAAGGAAGACAGTGTGTGAAAACCATCCTTAAGGGGTGTATGCATTGCAAGAAAGTCAATGGGAAACCATACACCTATCCAGGTCCTCCTCCTCTTCCACAAGAAAGGGTAATCCTTCGTGAACCCTTCCAAACTGTAGGTATTGATTATAGTGGACAAATTAAAGTGAGCAAAGGAAATCCCGAAACTAATAACAAATATTACATTTGCTTGTTTACATGTGCCACCACAAGAGCTGTTCACCTTGAATTAGCCAAGGACTTAACAGCTGGAACCTTTCTATTGCTATTTAGGAAGTTCGTAGCTAGACATTCGCTTCCAAAGTTGATTATATCAGATAATGCTACAAACTTTACTGCCACCTCCAAGTTTTTGAAAGGCTTGGTAAAGGAGCCATCTATCCAAGAGTTTATGAAACATCATAACGTTAATTGGAAATTCATTGCTCCTAGAGCACCCTGGCAAGGAGGATTCTATGAAAGGCTAATTGGAGTCGTAAAGGGTGTGCTGCATAAGGTATTGTTCAAATGTAGGATATCTGCCGATGAACTTGAAGTAGTGCTTAGTGAAATAGAGGCAATGGTAAATAACAGGCCTCTAACTTACCTAAGCTCAGATTTAAATGATGCAGTAGCCTTGACCCCTTCAATGCTTATTCAAGGAAGGAATATTCGAATATCACCAGCTTTATTAGATACAGATACATTAGATATAGGCTACTTGGATGCAGAAGCTTTACGTGATAGTTATGTCAAACTTAGCAAAACGTTAATCAATTTTAAGAACAGGTTTACATCTGAGTACCTTCTGGCACTTAGAGAGAAACATTATGGTGGTAAAGGACCTGAAAATATTCAAAGGTTGAAGGTTGGTGACATTGTTCTCGTAGAATCGGATGGTTTTCGAGATTATTGGCCTTTGGGAAGAATTACAAAACTATTCCCAGATGATAGTAGAATCGTGAGATCAGCTGAGGTGTTCGTGAAAGGAAAAACCTTAATCAAAACTATTGAAAAACTTGTCCCATTGGAGGCTGATATTACAGATAAAATGGACACAATAGAAGAAGAGGTCATAGATGATCACTCTGAAGTCAACAATGAGAAATCTTCAAACTTCGAAAGACCTAAACGTCGAGCTGCCCAAAGGGCTGAAGAATTGCGGGCACGCTTAATCTTTGATGACAAATTGTAGCATTGATGAGAAGACCCCCCCCCCTTTTATTTCCATTTTTGGAGGGGCCCAGGATGTCTTGAATATATTTCAAGACAGTTTATGTTTACGTACTTTAAGTAAGTGTTATTTGCATAATAGTTTGTTTATTGTAATGTAAGTGCATGAATGTATACTTTTAGCCTTAGTATGTGTACTTATTAATTTCTATCATGTATACACGTATAGTCGTATGTATAATGTGTAGTTTATTATGAAGGCTGGCCGTAGAAGACGTGGAGAAAGGAATGTAGGTCACTAATGGATTTTAGCCATTAACCCTTCACCTCCTTGATAACGCTTATTGCATCGCCTCGTTGAACAAAGAACTGTTGTAAGCAAGTCATAACTCAACTTAGTCCTAGTATCAAGAACCCCTATAAAAATGAGGGAAGTCTGTGCAACGGGGGCGAAAAGGTTTGTTGTTCTCGTGGGGCGTTACGAGACATTCAAGTAGAAGAACGTGATAGAGATCCGTGGATCAGAAGATACGTTTTTGATTCGGAGTCCCGTGATTGCTGACGACATCAGGGTTATCCGGACAGATAAGTACAGAGTTATTATATTTCTAACAATATTTATAACTACGTGTGAGGGACAGAATGAGCTCATTTAATTGAACACTCGTAGGTAGAATGTATGTTAGAAAATGTATTATTCTGTATGAGGAAGTTTTAATTTAAGGTGAGGAGAGTTTATTTAAATATTCACATATCAGCAGTTCATAAACCCCCATATAAAATATTTGCATGTATGTTTATGCATGTAATATTAATTATATTTTATTGGTAGAGGATTTAATTTTGAGATCGTGGTAGGCCTCTACTGAAGCCGTGTCAGGATTTCCGAATTTAGGGGGTTATAAGATCGAAGGGTAAATAACACACAGGAAATTCTCCACACATATATATATATATATATATATATATATATATATATATATATATATATATATATATATATATATATATATATATATATATATATATTTAATGGGCTTTTCCTACCATATATATATATATATATATATATATATATATATATATATATATATATATATATATATATATATATATATATATATATATATATATATATATATATATATATATATATATATATATATATATATTACAAATTGAAAAAGTGAACCCACATGAAATAGGTAAATAATTTTTTTTTTCATTGGAAATGGATTTCATTCCTTGGAGTAGTGAGACCCTCTTCTTTAATATCCAAGAATCTCTGGCAATGAAAATCAACAATAAAATTTCTACAAACTTAAATGAATCCTTATAAATGAAAATCAATATAACGGGAAATGTAAGGGAATATATATTATTACTGAAAAGGTCATTCGCTGGAAAAATGAGTTTAGCAATTTTTTGCAATACTGAACACGTTCACAGTAAAATGATACTTGAAAACACTAAAACAAAAACAAAAAAATCTTTAAAACAATTACAATTACACACTCCATCCAAAAGTATTTTTTTGGAAGCATTACTTTTTCTCCATTCCTCACTCTAAACCGCTGAAACTTCTGTCCACGCGTTTGTAAACAAACCATCGGCAGTCGGTGAGCTTGTATTGATAAAATGCGTTAATTTTGCCTCCTAAATCATGTCGATCACCCACGAGGAGCTTTCTAAATTGAAAGTAAACGATCTGAAGGCTAGACTGACTACATTTGGATTGCCTACACAAGGTGAATATGGCTAAATAACAATTTTCTTCGGCTACACTCGGGAGTAACACCAATTTCGCTCATTAAAATTATTCTTAGGTACCGGTATTGAAATATGGGTCATTTATTTTGGTAATTATTGATTTTATGCCATGCAGACGTTTATTGACCTAATCGAACAAATTTTGTCAACTTGGTTAATGTTTGCTTGCATTAAAAACCTGAAAAAAATATGAAGATAATAAGGTAAACGTTTACTTCGCAACATATGAACTAAATAAAAAAAAAAAACTCAATTCTATAAGTGGGGTGAAGTAACCCAACAAAACGTAAATTAACGTTGTAATAAATATCTTGATATATTTTCCCAACTGGGTGTGTGAGTATACATATACCATTTTCTTCACGGGTTAAGACTATATTTTTCCCTCTATAGTTGTTGGTAATAATTCAAATAAATTGGGATTTGGTCTGCTGTCTTTGAAAATGGCCCTCATTTCGATACTACAGTATTCCCAAGCTAAGTATGAGGAAATTTTTTTTTTTTGGGGGGGGGGCTAAGGAAGCATAAAACATATGTTCAAACCGTCCCCATCCTACTAAAAATTGGTGTTGTCTCTCAACTGACTAGATGATACAAGGGGTTTGGATTGCTTTGTTTTGATGAAATTCTACTGCCTTGATTCTTTTATTACATTTGTAGCCACTTTGCTAACTTGTGCAAAAGACTTTATGTTAGAAAAACTTTTACAATGTTATTACAGAGGAATCAGCTTATTATAATGATGTATAATGTTATCAATCGGCTATTGTTATCAAAATTAGTCAATCCCAACACAATAGAACCAACAGTTATAATCAGAATTCCGGGTTTTGTTATCAAAGTTTTAGAGAATTTAAACATATTGGATCTCAAGATTGAATGTATTTTTAGGGGTCCATTAGGAGAGGCGTGAGAAAGGCATATGTGGAGACCAGACTTTTTTGTTGATCCTAAGTAAATCTTCTTTTAACAAGGTCAATGCAGATGGGACTGCAAATGCCATGAAAATTACTGTAGGGTGTGTATTCTTTTTAAAAAGGGAAATGCAATTTATTTGTTTGTGATTCCTCTAATTTAGTTTTTTACTCTTATAATGAGTGAGAATAACTCTTGAAAGGTCATTAAAACAACATTTAACATCATGGCAGTAACAAGTAAGAGGCTTAAAGGTATCTCTCTTCAAGAAACGCAAGGAAATTTAGGGTGCTACGATAATTTGACCAAAATGAATCAGCTCAGTGCAGTTGTACATAAGAAAATATCACAACCTCTCGTGCAAGGCCTTCAATAACAAATCAGACATCAAACTTTCCGCACTTACAAGTGAGAACATCGATCGGAAAAGAGTGCAATCTGGGAAGGATAGTCAAGTTGAGTTAGCATTATAAATTTGGTTTAGTAATACATTTGAACCTCCGGTTACAAACGCCCCAAACCATAAACATATCGACATATGAGCACAATTTGCAAAAAAAATTTGAATCGACACCCTAACAATTCTTTGAGGTACGAATGTACATACGCACGCACATCCGCCCAAGCGACCACATGTTTGCTCTTAGTTCTGCATTTGTGCGTGCACTGTGAAGATTGCTCATTGTTCTTTCTTTGTAGATTTTTTGCTTTTTACTCAAAATTACCCCTTATTATGGCTCCCAAGAAAGTGAAAATGAAAAGTATCAGTGATAGATTATGGGCCCACCATGGCCTGGCCACCCTCAAGGGGGGATGTCTATAAAGAAGATGTTAAAGAGCCTAAGCATAATACTGTGGAAACAAAGAGAGAAGTAATAGCTAAACATGAAAACAGTGTTCGTTTTTCTGATCTCGCTAAGCAGTATGACATGGCAAATTGACCATCTTTGGTATTTTAAAGAATAAAGGCTGCTGATGTGGCTAAAGGATTGACTATATTAATGAAGCAAAGGTCTCATGTAATACAAGAGGTAGAAAAATATTGTTAATTTGGATAAATGAAAAAGAGCTTGCTAGAGACAGTGTTAGCGAAGTATAATGTGTGCAGAGGCTCTACAATTTCACCATGATTTAGTAATGAAAACTTCGAGTGCTAGTGATGCTAATATTGAAGAATTTAAAGCAAGAAGAGGCTGGTTTGAAAAATTTTGTTGACAAACTGGAATTCTTAGTGTTGTTAGGAATGGAGATGTGGCTAGTTCGGACCAAAACGCGGCGGATGACTGTTAGGTGGAATTTGCTAAATTTATCAAAGAACTTCTCAAGTTGCAATATGAGCAGGTGAAGTCTATCCAGGAGGAGCAAGCAGTGGAGGAGGAGAAAGAGAGGGTAAAGGTTTCAAGAGATAACATAAATTAAATTTTTGGTAAGTGGAGTTCTGTGCAGGCTTTCATCGAGAGGCATCACCCTAACAAAACTGTGACCAACAGAGCAGTGAACATTTTAAATAACAATGTGATGTCCCATTTCCGAAAAATTCTTCTACAAAGAATAAGACATATTTCTCTGGATCATTTTCTTGTGACAACACCAGCCAGATAACCCACCTTGTAAGAGAGAAAACACCAGAAATACTTGTACAGTTGCCCAGCGTTATTATGGGAGGGGATCCTCTTTGAAGGAGTACTCCTTCGCCTCCTCTTCCTCCTCCATCAATGTGTACCAGCAACTATCAACTACAAAGGTAAAGTTCAGTACAATTATCATGTTTTATTTTAGTGCTAGAGTACTGTATTTTTCTATATTTGAGGTTATTTTTCATTCCATTCTATATTTTTACCACATATAAACCCATAAAAAGGTATATTTCTTGGCTGGAGAACGGATTAATTGGATTTATATTACTTTCAATTGGAAATGGGGTCAAGGAACGTGTTAAGTTCGCGCGAACAGAGGTTCTACTGTATTCACGAAAGGAATGCTTTGATTACTGGGACTCTAATGCGTCACAAAGTAGAAACAAATTTTAAAAACTATGGGAAACGAATATTTCAGTGCAATTGATGGATTGTTTAATGGGTGGAAAAAAGAGAATATTGCATACAAGCATATTCATGGTGAAGAAAAAAGTGCTGGTTTTGACCAAAAATTATTACTGAATATTCTCCCAAGGATATTTACAGTGCGGAAGAAACTGGACTTTAAGTTCTGTGCCATGCCTGAACACTTATTTGTTTAAAAATGAGGTGCACAAGGATTTAAATCCTCGAAGGAGCAAGTGACACTGTTGTGCTAATATGAAAGGTGGGAAGTGAGACCTTGCAGTGATTGGAAAAAGTAAAAATCCTCGTTGTTTAAAGATGTTAACAGTTTGGCTGTTTATTTGTTATCAAGTGCCATTTTCAACAATTGTTTATTAAGTGGGATCTTGAATTAAAGTGGGAAACATATTGTACTTTGTCATTAAAGAACATCAAAATGATCTTTTTGCCTTCGAACACAACATCGTTAATTCAGCCTTGTGACAAAGGCATCATACGAGCTTTTAAAGTTTATTATTGCAAGGAAATTCATGCACGAAGTATAGCTGAACTTGATGATAAAGATCAATCTGTTGCAAATCCAATTGCAAAAAAAGATTTCCCTTTTTATTACAATACATTTGGTAGCAATGTCATGGAAACAAGTCTTGGAGAAGACTATTGAAAACTGCTTCCAAAGAGTTGCATTTTTAAAAACAACACTGAAACTATTGCTTCCATGAAACAATTGCTTCCTAAGAAAAATGTCATTTTACAAATGAAATTTCCGATCAGCCGCCAGATGTATGTCAAAACAAGAATTTCAAGATTGGCTGGAAATTGATAACAGCGTTGAAGTGGTGGCTACAGTGACAGTTTCGGAAATATGTCAAGCTGTTTGTGAAGATAACACCAAATCAGGATAAGAAAGTGAACCTAAGGCAAGTAGAGAGGACGAAATTTTAGAAGCTCCTCCAACCAATACCCAGATGCAAGATGCTCAACATATTCTTTGTTGTGGTGTGCAACCTAGCTTAACAAACTTCCAGAAGCATTTTGAGCATAAACAATTCGTCCAGGACCTACTCTATGGAAACAAACTAAAGACAACACTTGATATTTATTTTTTATAAGAAAACTTATAATGTTCCTTTTACAAAAATGTTTATAACACTAAATTGATTTAAATATTCTAAATTGTAATATTCCTTGCTTAATGTTATCAGCTGATTATTGATATAAAAGAGTGGCAGTTGTAAAATATTCATAATAGACTGATTGCACTGTATTATTATTATTATTTTTATTATGAAACTTTTTCAGGACTGAAGAATGAATTAGTTGATCGTCTTTATGAACACTTGCATACTGAAGAAGAAGAGGATGATGGAGGACCCAAAGATATGGATGAAGACAAGGACGGTAATATTATGTCCATATTTCCATGCGTTCTCTCTTCCCGCAACACCAAAGCTCAGACTTTCATTTAGTGCTAAATTTATTAGTTTTCAAAGTTAAACGATGCTTTTACATTGTAACCTTGCTACTCTTAAAGCTTGCAGCTTCGCTTGATGGGAAGAATCAAAATATATGGCTTATACATGTGCAGAGGAAAAAAAATCGGTCAATCTCTCTCTCTCTCTCTCTCTCTCTCTCTCTCTCTCTCTCCTCTCTCTCTCTCATCTCTCCTCTCTCTCTCTCTCTCTCTCTCTCTCTCTCTCTCTCTCTCTCCTCTCTCTCTCTCTCTCCTCTCTCTCTCTCTCTCTCTCCTCCTCTCTCTCTCTCTCTCTCTCTCTCTCTCTCTCTCTCTCTCTCTCTCTCTCTCTCTCTCTCTCTCTCTCTCTCTCTCTCTCTCTCTCTCTCTCTCTCTCTCTCTCTCTCTCTCTCTCTCTCATCTCTCTCTCTCTCTCTCTCTCTCTCTCTCTCTCTCTCTCTATATATATAATTTCATTTAGAGGTAAATTTCCAAGTTATACAGCATTATGACATTGAATATTTGCTATCTTTACGTGTTTGTATACTTTTCAATATCTTGTATAGCTGTGACCATATTGTACTTTTGTCACTATAGTTGAATTGTTATATATTTTTTTGTAGGTTTCAGTGGATTTTTTAGATATTGGCTCTTCAAAGTTGCTGTTTCACTGAACACTGCCAATAACCATTCTTGAAATTTTTGTAGATGGACAGGATGATGACGAAGTGGATCGAGACGACGGAGATGGTGGAGGGGAAGGTAGTAGAGGGGGTATACATGATGATGAACAAGATTCAACCGATATGATGATGGAAGATGACGATGAGAAAGACAGTCATTCGCAGAGTTTGAGTGCGCTCATCAGCAAAGCCCGCGAACAGGAGGAGGTTTGTGTTTCAGATGCTTTAAAACTGATATTCAATGAACATTAGAAGCTTCATGGTGAATTGCCATGAAATGAAGCAGTGGGAGTAAACCGGATGTGGCTGTTGGGCCTCAGGCAGAATATCCTTGCCACTTACCATATGGATAACCTAAGCTGGGTGGTAGGAGGGAAGTGCAACAACCCTTTTATCCCTTAGGTATATTCTGACTATTGTATATATACACCTAGTTCACTTTTTACACGTGTTTATAATCCGCAAAATTGGAATAATGCCCCTAAAGACTAATAGTAAAAAATACGAAATACACGAATAATGCCCATGCGAAAAAATCGTTTAAAAATTTTCATTTTAGTAAATAATCGACCGCCTCGGAGGCACTTTTCCGCCATGCTGCCATGTGCTTCAGTGTCTCTTTACCCAGCATAATGCATGGATATATCGCTTGTTCTAACTGTGTTTGTGACAAGGTTTGTATATTGTCAGCTGATACAGAGGCGGCAAAACGTTTGCAGATAGAGGTTCGTTATCCCGCATCCTCCTCCTCTTCTACCGCTTAATGCGATCGAATATTTTGAAGAGAATGGAAAAAAAGCATTAAGAACAAACAGCAAACAAACTTGCGATATAAAATCGTCAGGGAAATAGCGTGTGAGAGTGCATCAGCTGGTACGGAGGCGGCAAAATGTTTGCAGATAGAGGTTCGTTCTCCCGCATCCTCCTCCTCTTCTACTGCTTAATGCAATTGGATATTATGGAGAGAATGGAAAAAATGCTAAGTACAGTATGTGGATGAGCATTAAGAACAAACAGCAAACAAACTTGCGATATAATATCGTCAGGGAAATGGCGTGTGAGAGTGCATCAGCTGACATGGAGGCGGCAAAACGTTTGCAGATAGAGATTTGTTCTCCCGCATCCTCCTCCTTTTCTACCGCTTAATGCGATCGGATATTATGGAGAGAATGGGTAAAAAGCATTAAGAACAAACAGCAAACAAACGTGCGACATAATATCGTCAGGGAAATAGCGTGCAAGAGTGCATCAGCTGATACTGAGGCGGCAAAACGATTGCAGATAGAGGTTCATTTTCCCGCATCCTCCTCCTCTTCTACTGCTTAATACAATCGAATAAGTACAGTATGTGGATGAGCATTAAGAACAAACAGCAAACAAACTTGCGATATAATATCGTCAAGGAAATAGCGTGCGAGAGTGCATCAGCTGATATGGAGGTGGCAAAACGTGTGCAGATAGAGATTCATTCTCCTGCATCATCCTCCTCTTCTACCTCTTAATGCGATCTGATATTATGGAGAGAATGGAAAAAAAGCATTAAGAACAAACAGCAAACAAACTTGCAATATAATATCGGTAAGGAAATAGCGTGCGAGAGTGCATCAGCTGATACGGAGGCGGAAAAACGTTTGGAGATAGAGATTCGTTCTCCCGCATCCTCCTCCTCTTCTATCACTTAATGCCATCGGATATTATGGAGAGAATTGATAAAAAGCATTGAGAACAAAGTTGCCATATAATATCGTCAGGGAAAAAGCGTGCTAGAGCAAAAACGTTTGCAGATAGAGGTTTGTTCTCCCACATCCTCATGCTCACCACCACCATGCATGTCCCAGTGTATGCCTGTTGCCCACCGCATAACAGAGTGCATTAATTTGTTTACTGTACAGTAAATCTGTATATCTTTTATACTGTACACTACTTGCATGTTAATATAAATAACTACAGGTCTTTCTGCTTTGTTAGGTACTTATAAAATATGTTTTACTTATCTTATATTTTTGGTATAGTGTGTCTATGTACGATTGTGAAATGTATCAATGCCCATTATCATTGTTTCTTATGGAAAATGACTTGTTACTTTACACGATTTTCAAATTACCCGTCACTTCTAAGAACCTATCTTCATGTTATTCTAAGAGCAAGGTATATATATATATATATATATATATATATATATATATATATATATATATATATATATATATATATATATATATATATATATATATATATATATATATATATATATATATATATATATATAAACTTCCTGACATAATTTTTAATATGCAGAAAGAGCTGCATTTGTTGGTTATGTTTCCATTTTAAAAGTAGTCTAATATAGATAGAATTAGGAATATTGAAAATTATGTAATTTAAAATCAGAGACAGCTGTAGTATTTGAATATTAAGTTGAATAATATCTCTATGTATGTAAATTTCTCTCTTACCTCATCTGCTATATTGTGCTATTTTGCTTAAAAACTTTGAAAGCAAATGTGTAAATAACACAATAGTTCCTTATTTTTGACCAGAGAAGGATTTCTCAAATACAGTAATACACTAATCTTGCGTGGCAGTTGGTATTCTTTCATTTATACGTGTTACTTTAATCTTAACAGAAAGAAATGCATGAGATATTCACAAGAACAGTACAAAATGATTTAATATGGGGAACATAGTAGCATAGTGGTTAGAATACTTGACTCAATAGGTAACTAACTTATGATCGAGCTCACTGTGGGGCTTTAGAAAGGACATTCTGCTTTATTTCCCCAGCTCTTTGCATCCATTACCATAATGGGATGAATGGTGACACATTGTAGAAAGTGAATGATGTAATGTAGGTCATTAGAGAAATATATGTTATTTCTCATGCAAGAACAATATCTGTTATTATAATTTAACTAAAAACTTTTTTTTTTTTCCAATGCAGATGCTGGCTCGGCAGCGTCATATGGAAGAGGAACGGCTGATGCAGCACAAAGTGAGAGAACAGCAGCGGCTGATTGAACAGCAGCAGCAGGAAGATCTGTATCGCCTGCAGCAAGCGGCATTCATGGAAAAGCAAAGAGAGGAGCAAGAGAAACATGTTCAGCTTCTCATATTACAGCGGGAAGCTCTTAAGCAAAAAGAGGAAGAACAGGGAAATGTGAGTTTCTGGATTTATCAGAGATGTTTTGTGATGCTGTTGTGACCCCATGTGCAATCAGTTAATCTCGCATCAAATGTCTATACTTTTTTCACTTGCTGATAACCATCACATTATTATATCCCATATTTTCTTTATGCTTCCTGGATTCCTTCATGAGACTGGGGTTTCATGATAGGGCAGCATGATTGTAAGGTAGCTGTAGGTATTTAGCCACCACCTGAAGGAATGTTTATATGCCAGTATTGAAGATGTATTTAAAATTTAGTGTTTTGGTTGTCATACTGAAGCAATATCCTTATTGAGATGCTTAGCTAGGGAAACCATATACCCATCTGCACATTTTCTTGGTTATTAATGCTGTTTTTTAATAAAACCAGGGATTATAGTCTTCAGAAACAATAATGAGCAATTTAATTGTTACTGGAATATTCTAAGTGTTTTTACTTCCTATTTGTATTAATGCTTTGGCTTTATTAATGGTCTGTACAGTCGCTCCCCACTTACGAACAACCAAGTTACGAACATTCTCAGATACGAACAAAAACCTATCCATTATCTACCCATGTATTAATGTATGCATTACTGTACTATATTATTACATTATTACTGTATTATACTTCAGTAATACTGTATATTTTGTTTTATGTAGTAAAGTGTCTTTAGCTTAAGAACTGTATAATACTTCATATGTAAGTACTGTACAATATTTTATTTATTTTTTTTTTAATACCTACACACAACTTACGAACGAACTTCTGGAACCTAACTTGTTCAAAAATAATAATAATAATAATAATAATAATAAACCTTTATTTCCATTTCAATACAATGGGTATTCGTCAGCCAGGGCAAGCCCCAACCCCCCCACTGTGGAGTCCAACCACAGCAGTTCCTGCCAGTAAACAGCTTAAACTCTCGGTCTTGGACGGGAACCGATCTTTCGACCTCGTGAATGCGAAGCCAGTGTGTTACCGCTGTACTAGCCAGCAGGCTAGTTGCAGTGCTGTTAAATGTATATAAAATAGCATTCTATATATAGTGTAATAGACTGATCATTTTATGAATGAGTTTTGTAGCATATGCCATGATTTCCAGATTCCTACTTCAGCTCCTGTGCCTCCTGTTGTTAGTGCCCCACCAACGCGTATGACAGGACCAGCACCCAGTGTAGGTACTGTGCCTGTATTAGGACCTCCAGGGATCAAGGCATCAGTGGTAGTGCCACCACCTCCTTCATCATTTCCCCCTAGACCTCCCATGAATCCTCCGCCTTCTGGATTTGCGGGAGGAGGGCCTGGACCTCAAGGACCGCCGCCAGGACCTCAGGGTCCTCCTGTCCCGCCAGTAACTGTTACTAACTCTGCTATGTTGGGTCCCAGACCAGGTTCGGCTCCAAAACCTCCCCCTCCGCAGCAGCCACCTCCTCCAAGGCCCATGTTGCAGCCGAATCGTCCCCAAGTCCCTGTTACTACACAACGCCCTCCTATGTCAGTGGCTAATGCTCCCCCAAGACCTTCAGTACGTGTATTATGCTATTTGGTGCTGGCGATACTGAGTACATAATGACTCCTTTCTTTGTTAAGATAAATTTAACTTGTAATTCACGTTCTGTCTATCTGTGCAATTTTTGCTTTTTCATACTAACCCATAGTTTTTCCATGATTTTATATAAATTTATTTCAAAGTGAAATTAACATATTGGAGATCCAGAGCATAGTTTAACTTAGTTCACCTATGTTATGTCTAATTAATGGGCCCTTTTGGAAGGAGATTTTCACAGGAACCACATTTACTTTTATGCAATTTATTTTTGGTAATTTGATACAAGTGGATATTATATTTTGATCTATACTAATGTTTAATGAGTATCTCTTGAGTATATGAGTAATTTTTGCAATATTCACTTCTCATATTCTATGGTAAATTACATATGTAAAGCTCGAGGAGGACTTCAGTTAAGTTTGAATACAGAAAAACATGGGTAACCTCCTATATTCAAGCCTAAAACACTTGAGATTTTGAAGTATGAATGGGTCACAGAAGTGCCTATTAATTAGTATTGCATTTTACAGGTCCCTGGTCCCGGTCTGCTTGGAACTGCTCCTCCACCCATGGGGACACCTTCAGAGGGTTCTGACAAGTCTGAGAAACCCCCACCCTTGATGTCTTTGCAAGTCCCTGCCCCTCAAGTGTCAAATTCTAAAGAGGAAGCTCCCAAAGAGGTCAAACTTCCCCAAGCACTGGAACAGGCTCTTGCCTTTAAAACAGAAAGAGCTAAACAGGTAGCTTAGTTATCATTTGATCATTAAAAGGAACTACAGTACATGTGACAGGTTTTACGCATATGCTTTATATAGTTTTTATAACGTAATGCCATATCCTGCTGAATTCCGCAGTATAGTCAGAGATGAACAATTAAGGGAGGTAGCGTATTTTGCCAAATTATGGTTTTGCTCTGGTTTACGTTGTACAGCACACAGTTGCAAAACTAGATTCGAAAGTGAATGATGGATCTTTTTATGTTCATTTACCAGTTGTGACAATATCTTCAAGCTTAAATCTGCAAAAGTGTTGCAAAAAAAGTATTTTTTTTTTACTGGTCGTAGCATCCTGCTGAATGTGGCTTAGAGAAGTGAAATAAATTATGACAAAAGAGTTTAGTAAAGGGGTATATAACAAATATCAAACCTTAACTTGCAACCGTATTCCTGTATGTGTATTCAACAGATGGTCATTGTGCTTAGAACTGCTATACCACAGAATAAATACATTACTCCTTTCACCTAGTTCACTTAAAATCTATGGATATAAATTTATTAAAAAAAAAAATGTGTTGTTGTTAGTGCCTTTTTACTAAAATGTGTGTTGTATTACGGCCCCGACTCAACCTGTTAGGCCTGCATTGGATATATTTAAAACATTTTATATATCAATAAAGTGGCAAAAATTATAACTACATAGGATAATTGTGTATTATAATGCACTTGAACAGATCATCCAAGAGGGTAGTGTAGTAATGTAACTTTTGGATGTAGTCACCTTTCAGTAGATACCAGGAACGGCTAAGTCTGATGATTTCCATCTGCACAATTGGTCACTCCACTGGTATCTTCTGACCCCTGATTCACACAATCATAACTTAGTAGCTATGAAATAAGCAGTTAAGACTTAATAATATACATATATACATACATAATACAATGGTCTCTATCCCCCCTGTAAGTAAGGTGGCCGAGTCAAACCACACATTTACCTAAAGCTAAACATGCCTCAGGCATTCTTCATAGCTCCTTTGGGGTAAATGTGTCTGCTTTGACTTGGATTGCCACAATTCCCTCCCACCACCCAAATTAAATAAATACCACAAAACTTTCAGGCTTCAAGGTATTCTGATCAACATTTGAATACCCAATGTACGTTGGAAATAAAGTCTTATTATTATTATTATTATTATTATTATTATACAAGCTTTTGTTAGAATATTCCGTTTCCCTATTATATCATATTGTTTACTGCCAACTTTCCTGGGGCTTTGCAGATATTCTTGACTTTTAGGACATGAAAATTCATTTCTCAAAGTCGGACATTGCTTTCAAAGCTTCCTAAATAAGCTCTTCTTTATTTTTATAATAATTATGCCATACTTGTTTTCTCCCTTTTTTTTTGTTCTTCAATATAAACTTTTTTTTAGAAGAAAGAGATTTTAATATATTTTTTTATTTTCAAGGTTGGTGTCAATCCTGAAGATGTAGAGAAGGTAGAGATGGAAGGTGTTGGCGGAATGGATGATTTTGACAGAGAAACAACCCCTAACAGTCTGCCATTATCATTTGGCAAAGGCCAGCCCTTCATGACTCCCCTGTATGAAGATGATGATGATGAATTTTCCGAAGAACCCGTTCAGAAGAAGAAACAGGAAAAGAAGAAGAAGAAGAAAAAGAAAAGGAAAGGACGTAACAGGTTCCAAGAGGAGCTGGAGAGAACCCGGAAGGAACTGGCCAAACTTGAGAAGAGCGAGAGTGAGGAACATGTTGAAATTGAGTATATTCAGGACAACATTGATTTGGATATTACAGACCCCTTTTATCGTCACTTTACTAAAATCTTTGAAACATTCCGCATAGCTGAGCCGGAACTGAGAGTAGAGGAGGAAAAAGTTATGATCAAATCCGCAGAAATATCCTCAGACTTGAAGAAAGCCGGATTGAAGATCCCTGGTGCCCAACAAGACGATGACGATGATGATGAAGATGAGGAAATAAAGAAAGAGGAAGACGATAAACCAAAATTATCCAAACGCAAAATGAAATTACTGAAACGTATGAGTATTGCTGAGCTTAAGCAGACAGTCAGTCGTCCCGATGTTGTTGAAATGCATGATGTTACGGCCAAGGACCCCAAATTGTTGGTTCACTTGAAAGCCACGAGAAATACAGTACCAGTACCAAGACACTGGTGTTTCAAGCGTAAATATTTACAGGGTAAACGAGGCATTGAAAAACCACCTTTTGAACTACCTGATTTCATTAAACGAACTGGAATAATGGAAATGAGAGCTGCCCTGCAAGAGAAGGAAGATCAAAAGACGCTCAAAGCAAAGATGAGAGATAAGGTACGACCCAAGATGGGGAAGATTGACATTGATTACCAGAAACTCCATGATGCATTCTTCAAGTGGCAAACTAAACCAAAAATGACAATTCACGGAGACCTCTATTACGAAGGAAAGGAATTTGAAACAAAAATGAAGGACAAGAAACCTGGGGAAATGAGTGATGACCTGAGAATAGCTCTTGGCATGCCTGTTGGTGCCAATGCTCACAAGGTCCCTCCACCATGGCTGATTGCAATGCAACGTTATGGTCCTCCACCATCGTACCCAAATTTAAAGATTCCAGGATTAAATGCCCCTATACCTGAAGGATGTAGTTTTGGTTATCATGCTGGAGGCTGGGGGAAACCTCCCGTTGATAACATGGGTAAACCAATCTATGGAGATGTCTTTGGAACGCAGAGCAAAGATTTTGACTCTCCCATGGCGGAAGAAGAAGTTGAACGCACGTTATGGGGTGAACTTGAAAGTGAGAGTGAAGAAGAATCTGAGGAAGAAAGTGAGGAAGAATCTGATGAAGATGTTAGCGGTCTTGTAACCCCAGGAGAGACTGGTCTTGTGACACCATCAGGTATAAGTTCTTTACCTGCTGGGCTGGAAACGCCCGATATGATTGAACTGAGGAAAAAACGTATGGAAACTGAGATGGAGGGAGGCGATACCCCAGCCTTGTACACAATCTTGCCAGAAAAGAGAACTGAAACAATGAATCGTGCCATGATGGCATCCACTCATACGTATGACATTACAGCTGCAACCGTGGGAGGTGGTGGAGCAGTTAGATCAGCTCCTCAAGGTGTGGAAGTGGCCCTTGACCCAAGTGAGCTTGACCTCGTGGACACGGACGCAATGGCCGCGCGTTACGAAGCAACGCTTCGTGAACAACAGAAAGGAGAAGAGGAAGATTTCTCTGATATGGTTGCAGAACACGCGGCCAAGCAGCGCAATAAACGACGTAAGCAACAGCAGGATCAGAATAAACCCGCTAAGAAATATAAAGATTTCAAGTTTTAAGTTGAAAATGTACTTCACCTACTGTCATTTTTTTTTTTTTTATGGGATTGGAGTATATTATGTTTTTATTACCAAACAATTATGATGAGAAATTTGTTTATTAACTATACTTTTTAATAACAGCTTCTTGTGGAGTTGGTTGATTTCATCTATAGCCATGAAGCGATTATATGCAATTACCTGAATTTTTGGTGAACTTTAGAATATATGTAGAATAAAACCGGTATATTAAAATTCTAATTCATATTGTGTGTTCTTATTAAAATGAAATTAATCAGAAGTTTCAGTTGTGAGAACATTTTATTTCATGTTGCTTTCTCTATATTGTAATTGCAAGTACAATACTTATTTATGGTATAATTTACATTCAAACAAAAAGTTAATGCCATTAAATGAGTTATGTTTAAAGTTTTTTTTATAAATCCTTTTTTTTTGTTGCTATACCTGAGTATTCTTTTTATCGATTTGATGGCGGTAGGGGTGGGGGTGTGGGGGTGTATGTAAGAAATCATCTAACGGTCTCCCTATTAAAGACCCCTGAAGTCGAGCGACCTCCTCATCTCGAAGACATTTGGTTGACTGTTCAGAGTAGGAAATCCCCTTCATTCATCCTGGGATGTGTATATAGACACCCACATGCACTCAACGACACCTTTGATTACATCTCCGAGGTATTTCGGTCGGTCTGTTTGAGGGGCAAACCTCTCATTATTATTAGGCGACTTCAATGATAATCTCCTTCTTCCTAATAATAAAATGGGGAAATTAATTCAATCCCTCCACTTAAATCAGCTTGTGAATAAAGCAACCCGTATCACCGCTAATTCCTCCAGCATAATTGATCTTATAATTACCAATACACCTAGTTTTATAGTTCACCACGATGTCTTACCTTGTCCTGTAGGAGACCACGAGCTTCTAATAGCTACAGTTAATGTCAGGAAGGAAAAGAGACCGCCAATTGTTAAAACTTTCCGATCTCTTGAGAATTATTCTCAAAATTGTTTCTGCGACACTCTTCTTAATGAATACAACATCTTAAATTCAATACTAACTACAGATTGTGTAAATTATCAAGTTTCTACTTTTACTGATGTTTTTACGAGATGTTTAAATGAATGTGCCCCTCTTACAACCAAAGTCATGACACGCCCTCCTGCCCCGTGGATTGACTCTCAGTTAAAAGAGCAAATGAAAAAGAGAGATGACCTCCAAAGGCAATTTAAATCTGATAGACAAAACTCCGAGATGGAAAGAGCCTATAGAAGAGAAAGAAACCTTACTAAAACAATGTTGTCCGAAAAGAAGAAAAATCATTTCAGGGAAGAATTTTCAAAATATAAGGGAAATATCAAAGGAACTTGGAATGTTATAAAAAGAATAATCCCTGCAAATAAGGAAATCTTAGAAAATTCTGACCTTCTCAGTGATAATGTGGAAAAGCGAGTGAATGATTTTAATAAGTATTTTGCTGAAATAGGTAAGTCCACATATGAAAAGTCCCAAGATAATAATGACTTGATTATTAATCAACCACATAATTGCCAGCCTCCAGCTGAAAGAAATATTATCAATAATTTTAGACCGCACCCAATCGATTTAATCACACTTATTCTTATCATAAAGAACCTCAAACCAACAAACTCTTGTGGTTCCGATGGGATACAACTTCGCTTCCTAATTGACTCATTGCCAGTTACAGTATTTTTCATTTTAGTCATTGTTAATACATCCATTGTTACAGGCAGTTATCCTAACCTCTGGAAGCATCCCTATATCATCCCCGTTTTTAAGAGTGGAGATACTAATAATGTTGAAAATTATAGGCCAATCTCTCTTCTCAGCATTCTGTCTAAAATACTTGAGAAGGTAGTTGCCACCCAGTTAATAAATTTCCTTGAATCAAATTGTCTATTATGTGAAGAACAACACGGTTTTCGGCCTAAACTTTCGACCGAGACGGCCCTACTTAAAATTACTGATAAAATTTATAGTAATATTGAAAATAAGAAAATATCACTTTTATTATTGTTAGATTTGTCTAAAGCATTTGACAGTGTACACCATCAAATTCTAATGAGAAAACTTTCCAAAGTTCATGTTGACTCATTTTGGTTCGAAAATTATCTGAAAGATCGAATTCAATCAGTTCGAATGGGCTCGACTCTCTCTTCTTCTTTAGATATCAGTTTTGGCGTTCCTCAGGGTTCAATTTTGGGTCCTCTGCTTTTCTTAATATATGTTAATGACTTACCTCAATTTATAAGAGATTGCCTACTTGTCATGTATGCTGATGACACCCAGATTATGCTTACTGGTGACATTGATAGAATTCCTGAAATCTTAAAAAGGGCTGAAGATATATTAAACTGTGCCAAAAGTTATTTTAACAGTAATGGTCTTTTACTGAACGAAAATAAAACTAAATTCGTTATTTTTGGATCAAATCAATACCTGTCCCGCATTCCTGAGAACATCAGTATAAATTTCAACAATGTTTCACTCTTCCCATCTAATAAGGTTAAAAATCTAGGAGTTATTATGGACAGTACCATGACATTTAATTTTCATATTGATGAACTACATAAAAAAGTGAACGGGACCCTTATTTACTTGAACAGAGTCTATGAAAGATTCGAGCCTGATTGTAGGGTTATTGTAGTACAAACATTGATTTTAAGTATTCTCAACTACTGTCTAAGTGTTTGGGGTTCCACGACTAAGACCCAGATGTTACGAGTGAAAAGGCTCCAGAATTTTGCTGCAAGAGTTGCCATAGGGGGGGTGCATAAACATGATCACGTGACTCCCCTCTTTGAGAGATTGGGTTGGCTAAGGATGGACATGAAGTTCATATATAATATCTGTCTTTTAGTTTTTAAAATAAATCATGGAATATTACCGGAATGGCTCTTCTCATTGCCAACAGTTAATCAAGTACGTAACAATAACGTCAACACCAGATATCAGAATTCTTTTTACGTGCCCAGAACTTCCACTGATATTGGGGCAAGAGCCTTAAATGTAATAGGCCCGAGACTTTGGAACTCTTTACCCGCAAACTTAAGAAGTTGCCAAACATTACCCTCACTTAAATCTCATCTTTTAAATCACCTACTTAATAAGTGATTTTAGTCTCATTATTATCCTCCCATTGGGTAAACGAAGTGTATGTATGCATATTTTAATGTGTAAATTTTTTGATTTTGTGCTTTGCAAATTTCATTAGTTTTATTTTGACATTTTACATTGTAATTTGTATTTAGATTAATTATCATGTGTAAATTTTTTGATTTTGTGCTTTGCAAATTTCATTAGTTTTATTTTGACATTTTACATTGCAATTTGTAATTAGATTAATTATCATGTAATAGCCTGATTTTAATCTCATTATTATCCTCCCATTGGGTA
>JAXCGZ010021023.1:72500-94121 GCA_037179515.1 Halocaridina rubra | reverse complement strand
CGTCTTCTTGTCATGCAAAATTTCTTAAATCTGTTGCCACATAATCTCATGTAGATTTCCTAAAATTTTGTTTACCACATGGGTAACAAAAAGATACTAGTTACCATAATTAATTTTGAAATTTAAAAAAAAATTCTGATCTGCAACGTCTCTAGTGATAAAATTTTCGTGTGCAGCCTATGATTCATTCATTTCAATAATCGAGCCAATGGTAATCGGGTTTCATGTGCAATGTTAAAAAGCAAAATAAAAATAAATTTATCAAAATCAGTCTGTCTGTTCGGGTCCCTGTTCGGGCGCCAATCTTTTTGGGGGAATGGTAGAGAGTTGTTAAGATTCTGTTTTAATAAGGGGACTCAAAGTACTGAGCTCGGTTAAGAGCTCACAAACAGACAGGACAGATATTTTTACTTGAACACCCCACAAGTTATACCACTACTCGGTTAAATGAAACTCAGAATTCAACTTTCTTTTAATATTGGAAATGCAATGACATTAAAAGAATTGAATTAGATTTTTTAAATTAAATTTTTTGAAATGCTGCCTCGAATCCCGGAGGTGGTAAGCACGATTTCATTTCCTGGCACCACAGATGTATGCCAAGACTTTGGCCTCAACTCGATGATTACCTCTGTCACACAGGCAGAGTAGAATACAGGACACTGCAATTGCAGAAACAGAAACGACACACTGTTAATAATGGGAAACTCAGAGCATGAGCACACATATAATGAGTTTCCAATATTATTCTACTGGATGAAAATATATTGGTTAGTCACAGCTAACCAGAAATATTTATGCTACCATAATAGCATACAAACCATTAATTCTTTGCTGGTATTAATGGAAAACAATTTATTCACAATAAATGAAGAATAAGCAAGACAAATACAGTATTGCATGTATTCCTTAAATTGTGGGCAACCACAAAAGTTGTAATGCTTTTTACTAATTTGCCATTAATATGGTAAAACACTTTATGATAAAGGAAGAATCTACGAGATAAATACAGTATTCATTCACTTTTGGTTATCAAGAACTGCTTGCAATGAAAAAAAGGGTGCAAAACCACCTTTGGAAATATTTGCAACTTATAACTCAAAACACTTTATCCCCAACATATGAAGAATTAGCAAGATAAATACAGTATGCGTTCACTAGATTGTGGTTAACAGGAAATATTTGCAAAGCCAACAGGGTAAAATTACCTTTTGTTTGCAGTTTAACACGTTAGTTAAATGATTAATTATTTGCAATTTATATAGCAAATAGCTTTATTCACTGTTTTTTTGACGTAAAACACTTTATTTACGATGATAGAAAGGGGTGAAATGACATTAGAATTTATTAGGAGAAGGGATAGATTTTTACGGGCTCATAACCAGTCTTCAGAGGATGAGATTTTCGTTTATCACATTCAAAGAAAAGAAACTTCTTGGCAATGTATATCAGCTGTAATTTCCAGGTTAAGGAATTAACTTTGGCAAGTGAAATTCCAGTTAGGCAATCTACAAAAATTCGTTTGGATGGGAATGGAATCTGAGAAAAAATTCGTAGGATTTAGCCAGTAACGAATGTAACTAATTCTCAAAAAACCAATTTGCTTGACCCACGAGCTTTACCATACACTATCCCTCACCTTGTTTGTGCCAGATGAATTCCTGTGGCGGTGCCACATAAATAAGGTTTAAAATAAACTTGACTGCTGAGGCGAGATGCTGCCTCTGGGATGTTTGGCCGCCAAGTGAGAGCGCTTCATTGTCCCTCCTGGTGACGTTCTGTAGGATATATTTTTTAGAGCAGTAACTGGCTCTTATATCATTTAAGGACTACTTTAGTGGTGGTCGCTGGCAGGCAATTATAGCAGAGATGCAAGGGAGAGACAGTATTTTAGGTGCAACAAGTGGAAGCAAATAAAATAAAACGAGAATAATAATGGAAAGTTAGGTTACTGATAAACAATCTCTAGAACATTCTTTGCATTGTAGGAGACAGAATTCAAGTACTCAAATAATAAAGAAGCTACTGAAATATATCTAGACAGGCTAATGACATAACAGCAAGGTCAAATTTATAACAAAATTATCAACAAGAGCTATTTTATCATAAGAAAATTGTAAACAAAGCGTATCTGATAGGTTCACTGAAAAGGTGGAAAGGTAGGAGCATCCTTTATATCGGGACTCTGCTTCTACACATACAAGAATAGTAAATAAGGTATATTTAAAATTAGCTATAAGCTAAGATATAAACTGCAAATAATCATAATCTGCAAAAGTCAAGAAGTGGGAATTATTTTTTTAGTTAGAAAAATGAAAGTTAAGTTACTAAATTAACTAATAAGGCATCTAACAGCCTCTGGTGACTTTGAGAGTAACACTCTGTCACAAAGGCCCTTTCTAGAGAATATTGATTTAGCAAAATTCTACTACAGAATGCGAAAAAAGAACAGAGGAATTCACGGTGATTTCAGTGTTATTATGAGGGATGAGATATCCTTTTCATGGAAAACAACAAGTGAACAATAAGAATGGGATCCACCACTGGAACATATCATACTATTAGGAAAAGTGAACAAGTCTTATAAACAAAACATTAAATGTCATGCAAAACATAAAAGAAATGTGATCAATTCAAATTTCAAGAAAATTAAAATCACAATTAGATATCAGTGAATATCAATATTTAAGTTTAAGAATGCTTCACATGCAAGAAGGCAATAATATATACAAAAAATTACAGTATACGCAAATGGAAAACTTGAACCACGTCGTCATTAACATTGGCGACTGGATTTAAAACAGTTTCAGCTATTCAACACTAAACTAAAATGTTTCTACCATGTTCTGGCTTTCAGAGTCCCACAAAGGGAAATATAAAACTACGATCAAAGAATTATTCATCATCTTTTTCGTCTTCCATTAGGAATAACGTTTGTACGCTAAAGTAAACAAGTACAGTACAGTATTAAAGACATAAAAGATAAACATAAAAAATAAACAACACATTAGAGAAGTAATCTTTACCGACTAGTCAAATTGAGGCTAACAGCACCAGCTTCCTCATTTGAGGATAACGACCGTCGACTTAGTAGATCAGCAAGGTCATTGTCCTTGCCATGAACATGTTGGGCAGTGAATTTGAAAAGATTCAGGTAAAGTGCCCACCTTTTCAGGCGAGGATTTAGCTTGTCTGCAGTCTGTAAATATAGGAGAGGTCGGTGGTCGGTACTCAGTGTAAAATGTTGGCCATACAGATGGACTTCAAATTTCTTTATGGCCCAATATGCAGCTAGAGCTTCCTTCTCAACGGTGGAGTAATTTTGCTCTGCAGGGCGAAGCCTGGGGCTTGCATATCGCACTGGAGCTACTTCTGCTGAGTTGTCTGATCGGGCTTGCAAGAGCACAGCACCCAGGCCTTTGTCTGAGGCGTCGGTCTGCAAGATAAATGGAAAATCAGGGTTTACCAGTTGTAATACTGGCTCACCCGCCAATGCTTCTCGGAGCTTGAAAAATGCTTTCTCCGCTTCATCTGTCCATTCGACAGGGGAGGTTTAACCTTTCTTTGAGGAGGTCATTTGCTGCAAAGGGGCAGCGATAGTATTAAAGTGTGGAATGAACCGTTGGTAGTAGCCAACACTGCCCAGGAATGATCTGAGTTGAGTGACAGTAGCAGGTTTCTCCATATCCTTAATAGCTTCTACCCTGTCATGTAAAGGGGACATAACTCCTTCTCCAACCACGTGGCCGAGATACTGCAATTGTGTGAAACCAATCTCACATTTGGAAGGCTTTAAATGAAGTCCATGCTGGTTCAGACGAGTGAGAACTCTGCGGAGAGTCTCGAGGTGCGATGATCAATCCTAAGAATGCATCAGGATGTCGTCTATAAAGCATGAAACATTGTCGAGATCCTGTAGTACTATCCTCATGAGTCTGCTGAAGCAGCCAGGGACATTTACCATACCAAAGGGCATGACCCTGAACTGGTATAGACCATATCTTGTGGAAAAGGCTGTTAGAGGCTTGGTAGTCTTGCTCAGCAGGACTTGCCAAAATCCACTGGCCAGATCCAACTTGGACAGGTAACGGGCTTGGGAGAGCAATGAGAAAATATGCTCGGCGTCAGCAATGGGCTCTCCATCAAAGATGGTATGGGAGTTAAGCTTACGACAGTCAAGGCAGAACCTGTGACTGCCATCTCGCTTACGCACTGCCAGTAACGGCGAACACCAAGGCGAAATGCTCTTTTCAACTATTCCGAGGCGGACCCAAGTGTCAAGATCTTCCTTCAGCCGTACGGACAGCTGGCGGGGAAGACCATAGGAATGCCGAAATGGCTCTGGGTCAGTCAGTCTGACATGGTGCTCAAGGGTAGCGGTAATGCCTGGGAGGTCGTTGAAGACATTCTCATAGTCCTCTAATAGCTTGTTCAGCTGTTCCCGTTGACTCGGTTGTAGTCTGGAGTTAATAATGCAATTACTCACACTTTCCTTTCGGTGTGTGGGAATGGCAGGATCCTTACCATCATCAAATGCTAAGCTTATGTCTTCAATTGCGAGGGCGGTGGGTGCAGCCAAAGGGGCTTCTTCCGAAAAACTACACTACCGTAAGTCTGTCTGCACTGCAAGGGTGGAGTATGCCATAATAGGAGGTAAGGGGTGGCTATAATGGAGCACCTGTGTTGCTGCAGCCTCGGAGGTTCTGTTGATGCTGAGGGCATCTATAGGGGTTGCTGAGAGTGCCAGCGCAGGATCCCTGTGGGCCTCCGGGTCCTCACAATAAAGCTTCAGCTGGTTAATGTGGTATTTCCGGTTATTGCCATCAACATTTAGCACATAATTGTCATTTAGCACATAATTGTCAGGGGTCACCCGGTGTACCACAGTGTACGGTTCTTTCCAGCGTAGCATTAGCTTGCGGGTATCTGTTGGAAGAAGTAACAGAGCTCGATCTCCGGGTGTCAGGGCATGACGCTGGGCACGCTTGTCAAAGAGGAGCTTGGCAGTCTGCTGGTGACCCTTAATGGCTAATTGTGCAGTTTTCCAAGCCTTTTTGAGGTGAGACAAAAACTTCGAAATATACTCATGGACGTCCCTATTGTTATCTTCAGTGGTAGGTGAATCCCAACATTCTGCCAAGAATTCCACTGGGCCTCTGACCTTATGACCATAAATCAGCTCGAAAGGCGAGTATCCAGTAGTGTCTTGGGGCGTGTCTCTAAAGGAGAAAAGTGCAGCAGGGACGTACTTGTCCCACTGCCTAGGTATATCTATCACTAGCTTGCGCAAACATCACTTCAATGTTCCGTTATGGAGTTCGCATGCTTCATTTGATTGGGCATGATAGACGCTCGTACAAATGTGCTTCATTTCTAAAAGGTTACAGAAAGCCTCAAAGTGCCTACTCGTAAACTGACTTCCATTGTCAGAAGTGACCTGCTCAGGAAAGCCAACCCTGGAGCAGATTTCAAATAGGGCATGAGCGACTGCTTCAGTTGTGATAGAAGACAGTGGCACTGCATCTGGGTACCTTGTTGCCAGGTCGACATATACCAGGAGGAACTGTTTCCCCGTGGACGAAGCTGGATTAATAGGACCTAATATGTCAATAGCAACCTTGGAAAATGGCTCCATTGAGAGCTTAGTTATCCCCATGGGAACTTTCGGTACCGGTGCCGTAGAGGTGGATTGACAGACAGGACAGGAGCAGACATATCTGTCTACCTCGGCGTACATGTTTGGCCATGCGAAAGCCTTCTGAAGGACGTGCCGAGTTCTTGCTTTGCCTCTGTGTCCACTCAAAGGTAAATAGTGTGCCACATACATAGCCTGATGGCGCAACGAAGCAGGCACCACCAACTGTTTAAAGGTGTGGCCATCTTTAGTCACATGCCTACAATGTACTCCATCTTCAAGGGCGTAAGTGATCTGGTCTCCTCCTCTCACCGTGAAGGTCCTTCCCTCGGTGGCCTGCTGCATCCAGCGGTTGAGGCTGGGGCAATCTTGCTGCAATTTGGCAAAGTCTGGACGGGACTTCAATGGCTCTATAGGTGCATCATCTGGTAAAGGAGGGGGAAACTCTCCGTGTTCCACATTACGTGTAATAACTGCAGCAGACTCAACGGAGTCAGTCGGAGAATCGTCCAAATTCTTGGCATCGAGGCCAGGAGTTGCTGCTGAAATGGCTTCATGTGACTTCCCCCGAGGGAAGTTATAATGAGAAATGTCCTTATGGTAGAGGTCGGCCTAAAAAATAGGAACTAGGTTCAGTGCACGACCCAGGAAGACTGGGTACATAAGCCCAATCATTGCCACAGCTGGGGCTTTTCCCTTGTAGTATCTGCAATCCAGGTTAATGACACAGCAGCGTCGTATTTGGGGTGTTCCTTCAGCAACCCGCACATGAACGACTTTGCCGGTAAAATCTTCATCCCTGACGAATCTCGTGTCAACAAGTACGCCATTGGCCCCTGTGTCAAGGGCTATCTAAGCTTCCACACCATTTATGGTTTCTAGGCTTTTTGGGATAATTTCCAGATCATCATGTTCGATGAATTACACATTGGCAAGTTTGTGTGGTGGTTCCTCGGCGTTATCCTCGGTGGCCCTTTCTGGCCTTGTTTCCACAACATGGGCTGAGTAAGTGGCCAGACGGCTATGTGGGCCGCTGCTGTGTTACGGAGCATGGTGGCTCTTAGAGCTTGGCTGAAAACCCTGTGAAGGTGGAGCAGAGTAATGGCCTTTGCCTCTGAACTGCTGAGGCTTAGGTCTTACCGGGTCATCTTTCTTGAGTGTGGGTGCATGGCCATAATAAGGCTTAGGAGTGTGAGGAGGAGGAGCTGGATGATTGAAGTTCTGCGAGGGGCTCTTGTGCTTCCCGTTCCTGTAAGCTCTATTTCCGGATAAAGGACTACTGTATGGTATTCCTGCTCAAAGCCGAGCAAGCGCAAGCTCATGTTCACGTTGTGCTTGTGCCTCATCACGTTGTGCAAGTGCAAGCTCATGTTCACGTTGTGCTTGTGCCTCATCACGTTGTGCTTGTGCCTCATCTCGTTGAGCTTGTGAATTCTCCAGCTTATCTCGGTGTTCAACCATCTTCTCATGAGCCCATTCGAAGAGCTTCTGTCTTGGGGAAAACCCGCATCTCTCACGCATAGCAATCATTATGTCCAGGTAACGCTCCTCATCGAATGTTTCGATGGTTTTCATGTTTGTTTCCTGTGACTGCCTGGTTTCCATGGTGGTTTCCTAAACAGTCAATAACGAAGTGCCAAAAACAACCACAAAAAACAAATCTCTACAATAGTAGAAAAAAATGAAAGAACCACATAACATCAAGGAGAGAAAAAAATTCAACACCACAGTTCAAACTTAAACGTAAAAGTGATCTCAAAATCTCGCCATAAAAGTGACTCAAAATACAATCAAGTGCAACAGCAGCAAAATGTTGCAAAACTGTGCATGAAACACTGGTAATACAGAATGGCAGTCGTGCCTGCTTAACAGCAATATGTGGCAGTACCTGCGGTTATGGTGCAAATGAAAGGAATGAGCAACACAATCAAGTGCAACAGCAACAAAATGTTGCAAAACAGTGCATGAAACACTGGTAATACAGGATGGCAGCCGTGCCTGCTTAACAGCAATACGTGGAAGTACCTGCGGTTATGGTGCAAATGAAAGGAATAAGCAACAGCGAATTTTACTGACTAGCACCCAGTGCCAGAGAATACAAACATGTACAGTATAGCGGTCGTGCCTGCTTATGAGTGCGTATATGGCAGTACCCACAAATAAAATGTCGTAAGTAAAATTCTGGAGTGTTGCCAAAAGGGCACGGATTCTATGCAAAATACACCAAAGATAAGCTAACGGCTTACTAGGCAACCAGATTACACATGTCTACTAGTAATGAGAAAATTTATTTTCAAGTGACAACTCAGACACATGAAGGGCTTAGCCTAGGCTCGATAAATGACACCAAAGTTTTTCTTCCCAATCTATGAGCAGTCAATTGCTTGAATACAACACACAATTATAAGCAAAAATACTTAATATGCTTTCTCCCAATTCTTAAATCCCAAGGAAATATAAAAAATTCTTAACAAGTATCACCCTTTAACGGATATATAAAATACGAGTGCTTTAAAACTCAATCTCATCACGCAAATAAATGAAATTTTAGATAACACGTCTTCTTGTCATGCAAAATTTCTTAAATCTGTTGCCACATAATCTCATGTAGATTTCCTAAAATTTTGTTTACCACATGGGTAACAAAAAGATACTAGTTACCATAATTAATTTTGAAATTTAAAAAAAAATTCTGATCTGCAACGTCTCTAGTGATAAAATTTTCGTGTGCAGCCTATGATTCATTCATTTCAATAATCGAGCCAATGGTAATCGGGTTTCATGTGCAATGTTAAAAAGCAAAATAAAAATAAATTTATCAAAATCAGTCTGTCTGTTCGGGTCCCTGTTCGGGCGCCAATCTTTTTGGGGGAATGGTAGAGAGTTGTTAAGATTCTGTTTTAATAAGGGGACTCAAAGTACTGAGCTCGGTTAAGAGCTCACAAACAGACAGGACAGATATTTTTACTTGAACACCCCACAAGTTATACCACTACTCGGTTAAATGAAACTCAGAATTCAACTTTCTTTTAATATTGGAAATGCAATGACATTAAAAGAATTGAATTAGATTTTTTAAATTAAATTTTTTGAAATGCTGCCTCGAATCCCGGAGGTGGTAAGCACGATTTCATTTCCTGGCACCACAGATGTATGCCAAGACTTTGGCCTCAACTCGATGATTACCTCTGTCACACAGGCAGAGTAGAATACAGGACACTGCAATTGCAGAAACAGAAACGACACACTGTTAATAATGGGAAACTCAGAGCATGAGCACACATATAATGAGTTTCCAATATTATTCTACTGGATGAAAATATATTGGTTAGTCACAGCTAACCAGAAATATTTATGCTACCATAATAGCATACAAACCATTAATTCTTTGCTGGTATTAATGGAAAACAATTTATTCACAATAAATGAAGAATAAGCAAGACAAATACAGTATTGCATGTATTCCTTAAATTGTGGGCAACCACAAAAGTTGTAATGCTTTTTACTAATTTGCCATTAATATGGTAAAACACTTTATGATAAAGGAAGAATCTACGAGATAAATACAGTATTCATTCACTTTTGGTTATCAAGAACTGCTTGCAATGAAAAAAAGGGTGCAAAACCACCTTTGGAAATATTTGCAACTTATAACTCAAAACACTTTATCCCCAACATATGAAGAATTAGCAAGATAAATACAGTATGCGTTCACTAGATTGTGGTTAACAGGAAATATTTGCAAAGCCAACAGGGTAAAATTACCTTTTGTTTGCAGTTTAACACGTTAGTTAAATGATTAATTATTTGCAATTTATATAGCAAATAGCTTTATTCACTGTTTTTTTGACGTAAAACACTTTATTTACGATGATAGAAAGGGGTGAAATGACATTAGAATTTATTAGGAGAAGGGATAGATTTTTACGGGCTCATAACCAGTCTTCAGAGGATGAGATTTTCGTTTATCACATTCAAAGAAAAGAAACTTCTTGGCAATGTATATCAGCTGTAATTTCCAGGTTAAGGAATTAACTTTGGCAAGTGAAATTCCAGTTAGGCAATCTACAAAAATTCGTTTGGATGGGAATGGAATCTGAGAAAAAATTCGTAGGATTTAGCCAGTAACGAATGTAACTAATTCTCAAAAAACCAATTTGCTTGACCCACGAGCTTTACCATACACTATCCCTCACCTTGTTTGTGCCAGATGAATTCCTGTGGCGGTGCCACATAAATAAGGTTTAAAATAAACTTGACTGCTGAGGCGAGATGCTGCCTCTGGGATGTTTGGCCGCCAAGTGAGAGCGCTTCATTGTCCCTCCTGGTGACGTTCTGTAGGATATATTTTTTAGAGCAGTAACTGGCTCTTATATCATTTAAGGACTACTTTAGTGGTGGTCGCTGGCAGGCAATTATAGCAGAGATGCAAGGGAGAGACAGTATTTTAGGTGCAACAAGTGGAAGCAAATAAAATAAAACGAGAATAATAATGGAAAGTTAGGTTACTGATAAACAATCTCTAGAACATTCTTTGCATTGTAGGAGACAGAATTCAAGTACTCAAATAATAAAGAAGCTACTGAAATATATCTAGACAGGCTAATGACATAACAGCAAGGTCAAATTTATAACAAAATTATCAACAAGAGCTATTTT
Organism: Halocaridina rubra; assembly: GCA_037179515.1. Taxonomy (NCBI): domain Eukaryota; kingdom Metazoa; phylum Arthropoda; class Malacostraca; order Decapoda; family Atyidae; genus Halocaridina; species Halocaridina rubra. The sequence goes on along the minus strand of JAXCGZ010021023.1, from coordinate 83,827 downwards.
ATCATAAGAAAATTGTAAACAAAGCGTATCTGATAGGTTCACTGAAAAGGTGGAAAGGTAGGAGCATCCTTTATATCGGGACTCTGCTTCTACACATACAAGAATAGTAAATAAGGTATATTTAAAATTAGCTATAAGCTAAGATATAAACTGCAAATAATCATAATCTGCAAAAGTCAAGAAGTGGGAATTATTTTTTTAGTTAGAAAAATGAAAGTTAAGTTACTAAATTAACTAATAAGGCATCTAACAGCCTCTGGTGACTTTGAGAGTAACACTCTGTCACAAAGGCCCTTTCTAGAGAATATTGATTTAGCAAAATTCTACTACAGAATGCGAAAAAAGAACAGAGGAATTCACGGTGATTTCAGTGTTATTATGAGGGATGAGATATCCTTTTCATGGAAAACAACAAGTGAACAATAAGAATGGGATCCACCACTGGAACATATCATACTATTAGGAAAAGTGAACAAGTCTTATAAACAAAACATTAAATGTCATGCAAAACATAAAAGAAATGTGATCAATTCAAATTTCAAGAAAATTAAAATCACAATTAGATATCAGTGAATATCAATATTTAAGTTTAAGAATGCTTCACATGCAAGAAGGCAATAATATATACAAAAAATTACAGTATACGCAAATGGAAAACTTGAACCACGTCGTCATTAACATTGGCGACTGGATTTAAAACAGTTTCAGCTATTCAACACTAAACTAAAATGTTTCTACCATGTTCTGGCTTTCAGAGTCCCACAAAGGGAAATATAAAACTACGATCAAAGAATTATTCATCATCTTTTTCGTCTTCCATTAGGAATAACGTTTGTACGCTAAAGTAAACAAGTACAGTACAGTATTAAAGACATAAAAGATAAACATAAAAAATAAACAACACATTAGAGAAGTAATCTTTACCGACTAGTCAAATTGAGGCTAACAGCACCAGCTTCCTCATTTGAGGATAACGACCGTCGACTTAGTAGATCAGCAAGGTCATTGTCCTTGCCATGAACATGTTGGGCAGTGAATTTGAAAAGATTCAGGTAAAGTGCCCACCTTTTCAGGCGAGGATTTAGCTTGTCTGCAGTCTGTAAATATAGGAGAGGTCGGTGGTCGGTACTCAGTGTAAAATGTTGGCCATACAGATGGACTTCAAATTTCTTTATGGCCCAATATGCAGCTAGAGCTTCCTTCTCAACGGTGGAGTAATTTTGCTCTGCAGGGCGAAGCCTGGGGCTTGCATATCGCACTGGAGCTACTTCTGCTGAGTTGTCTGATCGGGCTTGCAAGAGCACAGCACCCAGGCCTTTGTCTGAGGCGTCGGTCTGCAAGATAAATGGAAAATCAGGGTTTACCAGTTGTAATACTGGCTCACCCGCCAATGCTTCTCGGAGCTTGAAAAATGCTTTCTCCGCTTCATCTGTCCATTCGACAGGGGAGGTTTAACCTTTCTTTGAGGAGGTCATTTGCTGCAAAGGGGCAGCGATAGTATTAAAGTGTGGAATGAACCGTTGGTAGTAGCCAACACTGCCCAGGAATGATCTGAGTTGAGTGACAGTAGCAGGTTTCTCCATATCCTTAATAGCTTCTACCCTGTCATGTAAAGGGGACATAACTCCTTCTCCAACCACGTGGCCGAGATACTGCAATTGTGTGAAACCAATCTCACATTTGGAAGGCTTTAAATGAAGTCCATGCTGGTTCAGACGAGTGAGAACTCTGCGGAGAGTCTCGAGGTGCGATGATCAATCCTAAGAATGCATCAGGATGTCGTCTATAAAGCATGAAACATTGTCGAGATCCTGTAGTACTATCCTCATGAGTCTGCTGAAGCAGCCAGGGACATTTACCATACCAAAGGGCATGACCCTGAACTGGTATAGACCATATCTTGTGGAAAAGGCTGTTAGAGGCTTGGTAGTCTTGCTCAGCAGGACTTGCCAAAATCCACTGGCCAGATCCAACTTGGACAGGTAACGGGCTTGGGAGAGCAATGAGAAAATATGCTCGGCGTCAGCAATGGGCTCTCCATCAAAGATGGTATGGGAGTTAAGCTTACGACAGTCAAGGCAGAACCTGTGACTGCCATCTCGCTTACGCACTGCCAGTAACGGCGAACACCAAGGCGAAATGCTCTTTTCAACTATTCCGAGGCGGACCCAAGTGTCAAGATCTTCCTTCAGCCGTACGGACAGCTGGCGGGGAAGACCATAGGAATGCCGAAATGGCTCTGGGTCAGTCAGTCTGACATGGTGCTCAAGGGTAGCGGTAATGCCTGGGAGGTCGTTGAAGACATTCTCATAGTCCTCTAATAGCTTGTTCAGCTGTTCCCGTTGACTCGGTTGTAGTCTGGAGTTAATAATGCAATTACTCACACTTTCCTTTCGGTGTGTGGGAATGGCAGGATCCTTACCATCATCAAATGCTAAGCTTATGTCTTCAATTGCGAGGGCGGTGGGTGCAGCCAAAGGGGCTTCTTCCGAAAAACTACACTACCGTAAGTCTGTCTGCACTGCAAGGGTGGAGTATGCCATAATAGGAGGTAAGGGGTGGCTATAATGGAGCACCTGTGTTGCTGCAGCCTCGGAGGTTCTGTTGATGCTGAGGGCATCTATAGGGGTTGCTGAGAGTGCCAGCGCAGGATCCCTGTGGGCCTCCGGGTCCTCACAATAAAGCTTCAGCTGGTTAATGTGGTATTTCCGGTTATTGCCATCAACATTTAGCACATAATTGTCATTTAGCACATAATTGTCAGGGGTCACCCGGTGTACCACAGTGTACGGTTCTTTCCAGCGTAGCATTAGCTTGCGGGTATCTGTTGGAAGAAGTAACAGAGCTCGATCTCCGGGTGTCAGGGCATGACGCTGGGCACGCTTGTCAAAGAGGAGCTTGGCAGTCTGCTGGTGACCCTTAATGGCTAATTGTGCAGTTTTCCAAGCCTTTTTGAGGTGAGACAAAAACTTCGAAATATACTCATGGACGTCCCTATTGTTATCTTCAGTGGTAGGTGAATCCCAACATTCTGCCAAGAATTCCACTGGGCCTCTGACCTTATGACCATAAATCAGCTCGAAAGGCGAGTATCCAGTAGTGTCTTGGGGCGTGTCTCTAAAGGAGAAAAGTGCAGCAGGGACGTACTTGTCCCACTGCCTAGGTATATCTATCACTAGCTTGCGCAAACATCACTTCAATGTTCCGTTATGGAGTTCGCATGCTTCATTTGATTGGGCATGATAGACGCTCGTACAAATGTGCTTCATTTCTAAAAGGTTACAGAAAGCCTCAAAGTGCCTACTCGTAAACTGACTTCCATTGTCAGAAGTGACCTGCTCAGGAAAGCCAACCCTGGAGCAGATTTCAAATAGGGCATGAGCGACTGCTTCAGTTGTGATAGAAGACAGTGGCACTGCATCTGGGTACCTTGTTGCCAGGTCGACATATACCAGGAGGAACTGTTTCCCCGTGGACGAAGCTGGATTAATAGGACCTAATATGTCAATAGCAACCTTGGAAAATGGCTCCATTGAGAGCTTAGTTATCCCCATGGGAACTTTCGGTACCGGTGCCGTAGAGGTGGATTGACAGACAGGACAGGAGCAGACATATCTGTCTACCTCGGCGTACATGTTTGGCCATGCGAAAGCCTTCTGAAGGACGTGCCGAGTTCTTGCTTTGCCTCTGTGTCCACTCAAAGGTAAATAGTGTGCCACATACATAGCCTGATGGCGCAACGAAGCAGGCACCACCAACTGTTTAAAGGTGTGGCCATCTTTAGTCACATGCCTACAATGTACTCCATCTTCAAGGGCGTAAGTGATCTGGTCTCCTCCTCTCACCGTGAAGGTCCTTCCCTCGGTGGCCTGCTGCATCCAGCGGTTGAGGCTGGGGCAATCTTGCTGCAATTTGGCAAAGTCTGGACGGGACTTCAATGGCTCTATAGGTGCATCATCTGGTAAAGGAGGGGGAAACTCTCCGTGTTCCACATTACGTGTAATAACTGCAGCAGACTCAACGGAGTCAGTCGGAGAATCGTCCAAATTCTTGGCATCGAGGCCAGGAGTTGCTGCTGAAATGGCTTCATGTGACTTCCCCCGAGGGAAGTTATAATGAGAAATGTCCTTATGGTAGAGGTCGGCCTAAAAAATAGGAACTAGGTTCAGTGCATGACCCAGGAAGACTGGGTACATAAGCCCAATCATTGCCACAGCTGGGGCTTTTCCCTTGTAGTATCTGCAATCCAGGTTAATGACACAGCAGCGTCGTATTTGGGGTGTTCCTTCAGCAACCCGCACATGAACGACTTTGCCGGTAAAATCTTCATCCCTGACGAATCTCGTGTCAACAAGTACGCCATTGGCCCCTGTGTCAAGGGCTATCTAAGCTTCCACACCATTTATGGTTTCTAGGCTTTTTGGGATAATTTCCAGATCATCATGTTCGATGAATTACACATTGGCAAGTTTGTGTGGTGGTTCCTCGGCGTTATCCTCGGTGGCCCTTTCTGGCCTTGTTTCCACAACATGGGCTGAGTAAGTGGCCAGACGGCTATGTGGGCCGCTGCTGTGTTACGGAGCATGGTGGCTCTTAGAGCTTGGCTGAAAACCCTGTGAAGGTGGAGCAGAGTAATGGCCTTTGCCTCTGAACTGCTGAGGCTTAGGTCTTACCGGGTCATCTTTCTTGAGTGTGGGTGCATGGCCATAATAAGGCTTAGGAGTGTGAGGAGGAGGAGCTGGATGATTGAAGTTCTGCGAGGGGCTCTTGTGCTTCCCGTTCCTGTAAGCTCTATTTCCGGATAAAGGACTACTGTATGGTATTCCTGCTCAAAGCCGAGCAAGCGCAAGCTCATGTTCACGTTGTGCTTGTGCCTCATCACGTTGTGCAAGCGCAAGCTCATGTTCACGTTGTGCTTGTGCCTCATCACGTTGTGCTTGTGCCTCATCTCGTTGAGCTTGTGAATTCTCCAGCTTATCTCGGTGTTCAACCATCTTCTCATGAGCCCATTCGAAGAGCTTCTGTCTTGGGGAAAACCCGCATCTCTCACGCATAGCAATCATTATGTCCAGGTAACGCTCCTCATCGAATGTTTCGATGGTTTTCATGTTTGTTTCCTGTGACTGCCTGGTTTCCATGGTGGTTTCCTAAACAGTCAATAACGAAGTGCCAAAAACAACCACAAAAAACAAATCTCTACAATAGTAGAAAAAAATGAAAGAACCACATAACATCAAGGAGAGAAAAAAATTCAACACCACAGTTCAAACTTAAACGTAAAAGTGATCTCAAAATCTCGCCATAAAAGTGACTCAAAATACAATCAAGTGCAACAGCAGCAAAATGTTGCAAAACTGTGCATGAAACACTGGTAATACAGAATGGCAGTCGTGCCTGCTTAACAGCAATATGTGGCAGTACCTGCGGTTATGGTGCAAATGAAAGGAATGAGCAACACAATCAAGTGCAACAGCAACAAAATGTTGCAAAACAGTGCATGAAACACTGGTAATACAGGATGGCAGCCGTGCCTGCTTAACAGCAATACGTGGAAGTACCTGCGGTTATGGTGCAAATGAAAGGAATAAGCAACAGCGAATTTTACTGACTAGCACCCAGTGCCAGAGAATACAAACATGTACAGTATAGCGGTCGTGCCTGCTTATGAGTGCGTATATGGCAGTACCCACAAATAAAATGTCGTAAGTAAAATTCTGGAGTGTTGCCAAAAGGGCACGGATTCTATGCAAAATACACCAAAGATAAGCTAACGGCTTACTAGGCAACCAGATTACACATGTCTACTAGTAATGAGAAAATTTATTTTCAAGTGACAACTCAGACACATGAAGGGCTTAGCCTAGGCTCGATAAATGACACCAAAGTTTTTCTTCCCAATCTATGAGCAGTCAATTGCTTGAATACAACACACAATTATAAGCAAAAATACTTAATATGCTTTCTCCCAATTCTTAAATCCCAAGGAAATATAAAAAATTCTTAACAAGTATCACCCTTTAACGGATATATAAAATACGAGTGCTTTAAAACTCAATCTCATCACGCAAATAAATGAAATTTTAGATAACACGTCTTCTTGTCATGCAAAATTTCTTAAATCTGTTGCCACATAATCTCATGTAGATTTCCTAAAATTTTGTTTACCACATGGGTAACAAAAAGATACTAGTTACCATAATTAATTTTGAAATTTAAAAAAAAATTCTGATCTGCAACGTCTCTAGTGATAAAATTTTCGTGTGCAGCCTATGATTCATTCATTTCAATAATCGAGCCAATGGTAATCGGGTTTCATGTGCAATGTTAAAAAGCAAAATAAAAATAAATTTATCAAAATCAGTCTGTCTGTTCGGGTCCCTGTTCGGGCGCCAATCTTTTTGGGGGAATGGTAGAGAGTTGTTAAGATTCTGTTTTAATAAGGGGACTCAAAGTACTGAGCTCGGTTAAGAGCTCACAAACAGACAGGACAGATATTTTTACTTGAACACCCCACAAGTTATACCACTACTCGGTTAAATGAAACTCAGAATTCAACTTTCTTTTAATATTGGAAATGCAATGACATTAAAAGAATTGAATTAGATTTTTTAAATTAAATTTTTTGAAATGCTGCCTCGAATCCCGGAGGTGGTAAGCACGATTTCATTTCCTGGCACCACAGATGTATGCCAAGACTTTGGCCTCAACTCGATGATTACCTCTGTCACACAGGCAGAGTAGAATACAGGACACTGCAATTGCAGAAACAGAAACGACACACTGTTAATAATGGGAAACTCAGAGCATGAGCACACATATAATGAGTTTCCAATATTATTCTACTGGATGAAAATATATTGGTTAGTCACAGCTAACCAGAAATATTTATGCTACCATAATAGCATACAAACCATTAATTCTTTGCTGGTATTAATGGAAAACAATTTATTCACAATAAATGAAGAATAAGCAAGACAAATACAGTATTGCATGTATTCCTTAAATTGTGGGCAACCACAAAAGTTGTAATGCTTTTTACTAATTTGCCATTAATATGGTAAAACACTTTATGATAAAGGAAGAATCTACGAGATAAATACAGTATTCATTCACTTTTGGTTATCAAGAACTGCTTGCAATGAAAAAAAGGGTGCAAAACCACCTTTGGAAGTATTTGCAACTTATAACTCAAAACACTTTATCCCCAACATATGAAGAATTAGCAAGATAAATACAGTATGCGTTCACTAGATTGTGGTTAACAGGAAATATTTGCAAAGCCAACAGGGTAAAATTACCTTTTGTTTGCAGTTTAACACGTTAGTTAAATGATTAATTATTTGCAATTTATATAGCAAATAGCTTTATTCACTGTTTTTTTGACGTAAAACACTTTATTTACGATGATAGAAAGGGGTGAAATGACATTAGAATTTATTAGGAGAAGGGATAGATTTTTACGGGCTCATAACCAGTCTTCAGAGGATGAGATTTTCGTTTATCACATTCAAAGAAAAGAAACTTCTTGGCAATGTATATCAGCTGTAATTTCCAGGTTAAGGAATTAACTTTGGCAAGTGAAATTCCAGTTAGGCAATCTACAAAAATTCGTTTGGATGGGAATGGAATCTGAGAAAAAATTCGTAGGATTTAGCCAGTAACGAATGTAACTAATTCTCAAAAAACCAATTTGCTTGACCCACGAGCTTTACCATACACTATCCCTCACCTTGTTTGTGCCAGATGAATTCCTGTGGCGGTGCCACATAAATAAGGTTTAAAATAAACTTGACTGCTGAGGCGAGATGCTGCCTCTGGGATGTTTGGCCGCCAAGTGAGAGCGCTTCATTGTCCCTCCTGGTGACGTTCTGTAGGATATATTTTTTAGAGCAGTAACTGGCTCTTATATCATTTAAGGACTACTTTAGTGGTGGTCGCTGGCAGGCAATTATAGCAGAGATGCAAGGGAGAGACAGTATTTTAGGTGCAACAAGTGGAAGCAAATAAAATAAAACAAGAATAATAATGGAAAGTTAGGTTACTGATAAACAATCTCTAGAACATTCTTTGCATTGTAGGAGACAGAATTCAAGTACTCAAATAATAAAGAAGCTACTGAAATATATCTAGACAGGCTAATGACATAACAGCAAGGTCAAATTTATAACAAAATTATCAACAAGAGCTATTTTATCATAAGAAAATTGTAAACAAAGCGTATCTGATAGGTTCACTGAAAAGGTGGAAAGGTAGGAGCATCCTTTATATCGGGACTCTGCTTCTACACATACAAGAATAGTAAATAAGGTATATTTAAAATTAGCTATAAGCTAAGATATAAACTGCAAATAATCATAATCTGCAAAAGTCAAGAAGTGGGAATTATTTTTTTAGTTAGAAAAATGAAAGTTAAGTTACTAAATTAACTAATAAGGCATCTAACAGCCTCTGGTGACTTTGAGAGTAACACTCTGTCACAAGAAGGCAACAGGAATGACAGTTCACTGACCATACAGAGCAAGCTCCCAATCAGTGTAGACATTCCCGAATCTTCCAATATAAGAGGACGGAGCTGTGTAGGTCAAAGTGGTTTGAAGGGAATCTGAAAGACAAGCAGGTGAAGAGATGTCTGTAGGTGGAGTCCGCTCTTGCTGCGGCTTGGAGATCCTGAAGGGTCCTATCAGTTTCCGTAGAAGGTGATGGGCCGTCCACTGTGGTGATCTTGTTGCAGGTATCGATGCGTCATATGTCACACTCAGTCTTGTCCTCAGGTTCAGGCTGGCTAACTGAGGCTCTGGAGAGTGCATCAGGGATTCAGAGCTGCTTCCCATAAAGGCAGTTCTAGTTCAATGGTAGCGTGTCGGGTCTCAGCGTCCCTCAGGAAACGAGAGCTGCACTGAACCAGACACATTCGTCTTTGGCCATGGTCCTGGAGGAGGGCATAACCAATCCCACTGAGATATGATGCATTCGTTTGAAGCACAACAGGCAAGGCTGAGTCAAAGGGCGCTATAACAGGTGGTGAGAGCAGAGCTTCATTGACACCCCCAAATGCCTTGTCATGGTCTGGAGGCCAGGTGAATGAACGTTTGCGACTCATTAGAGCACGTAGAAATTGGGCTGTGGCTGCGATGTCCGAGGTGAATTCTGCAAGTTGATTCACCATGCCCATGAAGGAATACAGATCAGTAAGGTTAACAGGCTTGAAAAAGTCATGAATGGCGCTAACCTTATCTGCATCTGCTGAAATGCTGTCTCTACTTAGAGTGTAGCCACAGTAGTAGACACTATGGGCAGTCATGATGAACTTGTCCTTATGTAAGTTGATGCCATGCTCACAGCACATGGCCAGCATCTGGTGAATCCTCCATACATATGCAGGAAAGTCCTTGTTAAATAGGAGGATGTTATCCATGACCTTCACACAGTTCATAATACCTTGTAGAAGTATGTCACCTCGGATCTAGAGGGCATAGCCTTTGGCTGCAAAGACCATGGGTCCCCTGCAGTGCTTGAGCCTGCTGAATGGCATGATGAAGGTGGTGAGCTGCCAGTTCTCCTCGGTGAGTTCCATTTGCCAGCAGCCATGTAGGGCATCTGAGGTGGTGAAGAACTTGGCAGACAGTGTGACACTGTGGACAGCATAGAACAGCATAGAAGAGGGATGTGCAGGGCGGGACACTTGAATGTTCAACTTAGAAAAATCCACTGTGATCCAGACACCATTAGACTTAACTACCAGGACGATAGGGTGGCACCATTCAGAGGGCTGATCACTTGCAGGCTCGATAATCCCTTGCTTAACTATCAAGTCAAGCTGTTCCTTCACCTGACTTTGAAAGACAAAGGAGATCAAACTAGGCATGGGAATGGCAAAGGGAACAGCATCATCTTTCAGGTGAATTTTTGTGGGGAGACTGACTATTTATTTGAGTGGAGCTGCCTGGAAGTCCTCCTTTGATACTAGGATATCTCTGAACTCGCAGAGAAAGAAGTCCCGTGCAGCAAAGGGTAATGTTGTAGGGTGAAGGGTCAGCTCAGCACATCTGTTGACGTGCATAATTGCTAAGATGGGCTTGGGGAAGTCAGCCAACTCATGAGAGTGGCCATAGGAAAGGAGGGGTGCCTGAAAACCCTCGTGTACCTTGATCTTGGCAACACAAGACTTGTTACAAAGCTTCAAGGTAGCCTGAAACCATCCCAAGGCAGGAGACATCTGAGATCTGTCGGTAGTGAGTGTAGTTGTAATAGGTAGAGGCTGAAGACTGCTCCTAGGAATCCACAGCAGCTTGAGGCGGCGGATGCCAATTAAGGTGACATCAGCCCCTGTGTCAGGTAGCATCTGGAGTCTTGAAGTCCTGTCATCATGGAGGAGATGTACATTGATAGGCTGGGGAAACCTGTTGGTGGAGCTGAAACTCATGTGATAGCAATTGCCATATTTCTTGCGGGGAGAAGGGAAAGTTCTACCGAAGCCTGAATAGCTGTCCTGACCCTTGTCCATATTCTTGCAACTCTATCATAGTAGCCAGTCTTGTTGCAAGAGTGGCATTGCATCTCCTTGGCTGGGCATATAGGGATCCTGGCACAGTGACCCTTATGGCTACAGTTGGCATAGGTATCATCAGCAGCAGAGTCACTGAAGGACTTACCATCAGCTTGTTTACTGCAAAGTAGGTCACGACGTCGAATGGCTTTGTTCCTGAGATTCTTGAAGTGATTTTGCAAACAGCTGAGTACTTCGTCTACAGTGGGAGAAGTGTTTGGAGGGGTACCAATTGTGTGCTTCAGGACTTTTTGTAAGTCAAGGGAGATACACTTGCAAAGCTATATAAGCTGTTTCTCTTGTCACAATATCTGAAGGTCTATCATGACAGCAGAGTCGTGCCACCTCCGACGCCACTGGCAGAAACCTTGAGTAGCTGTGGAAACAGATATCACAGACAGATGAACAGGAGGGCTGTGGGTTGCAGGAGGTACTAGTGTATCCTAGGAAATGTCACTAATAGACAAGTAAATTTTATGTTGTGGGGTGGTTAAGTTCACTTTGTGTGGGTGGGGCAGCTGTGGGCAGGGCAGCTGTGCCACTCCACATGTGCGATATCATTTGAAGGAGTGCTGCAAATCTTTCATTTTCCTTTCGATGTTGTAAGTTGTCCTGGTAAAGTCAGCGTTGTTCATAATATTGTAGAAACTTCAGAAGTTGAAGGACATCACCGCTGTTCTGTCATGTGAACGTAAGGTTGGGAGTTAGTGGCAGTGCGAGGAAGTATGATGCAGCCTCTGCCTTATAATAAGTCATGGGGGCCTCATATTCCTCATAAGGA
>JAXCGZ010021023.1:50000-60000 GCA_037179515.1 Halocaridina rubra | reverse complement strand
ATATATATATATATATATATATATATATATATATATGTGATTACCTAATTGTGATTACCTAATTGTGTTTACGGGAAAGAGCCCAAAGCTCGTATCTTCCCGTCTCCTGATCGGTTCCATTTTTAGACTTAGTGATATTTATCATACCTGTCCTTAAAACTATGGATTGAGATAGCATTAACTACCTCCTCGCTTAGCGAATTCCAATTATCAACTACTCTTACACTGAAAAAGTATTTCCTTACATCCTGCAAACAAGTTTCTTCCGAAGCTTCAAACTATGACCTCTAGTTCTAGAGCCAGCCATATCGAAATATCGATCCCTATCCACTCTATCATAACCATGAAGGAATTTAAAGACTGTCACCATATCCCCCCTTACTCTTCTAGCTTCGAGTGATGGCAAGTCTAATTCCCTCAGCCTCTCATCATAACCGAGATTGCGTATTTCTGGCACCAGTTTCGTGGCATGTCTTTGAACTTTTTCAAGCTTAGCTATGTGCTTTTTCAAGTGCGGATTCCAAAAGGGGGCTGCATATTCGAGTTTTGGCCTCACATAGGTTACATAAATATTTCTGAACATTTCCTTGTCCATGTGCCTGAAGGCTACCCTTACATTTGATAAGAATGCATATGCTGCCCTTACTACGCCATTTATATGTATTTCTGGAGACAAATCTGCCAGTATGTTTACTCCTAGATCTCTCTCATTTTCTGTCTCTTGAAGTTGTACTCCAGCCACCGAGTAGTCAAGCTTGGGCCTTCTTGCACTTGTACCCATTCTCATTACCTTACATTTTGAGGTATTGAATTTCATTAGCCACTTTTCTGACCACTCATGCAGATTATTTACATCCTCCTGAAGTTCTCTACCATTGTTCTCGTTTTTTACTTTCTTCACAATCTTTGCATCATCTGCAAACATATTCATGAATGAATTTACAGACTCTGGTAGGTCATTTACATATACAAGGAACAAAAGTGGCCCTAAAACTGAACCCTGTGGAACTCCACTACTAACTCTTCTCCATTCAGACACTGAGTGTCTTACTCTAACCCTCTGTTCCCTTCCTTCTAAGTAAGTTTTTATCCATTCCAAGACATTTCCACCTATTCTAGCCATTGATTGCAGCTTCCTAATAAGTCTCCCATGTGGAACAGTGTCAAACGCTTTCTGGAAGTCTAGGAATATGCAATCTGCCCAGCCCTCTCATTCCTGTAAGATTTGGCTTACCTCATCATAAAATTCTAATAAGTTTGTTACTGTTGATCTTCCTTCTCTGAAGCCATGTTGCCTCACTGACAAAAAGTTGAAGGATTCCAAGTGAAGAGAGATATGTTTCCTTAGTAGTTTCTCCATAAGTTTGCAAACTATGCTGGTCAAGGAAACTGGTCTATAGTTCAGAGCCGTATCCCTCCTTCCCTTTTTGAAGATAGGTATCACATTTGCTTGTTTCCAGCATCTTGGAATCTCCCCCGACTCCAGTGACTCCTTAAATATGATACTTAGTGCCACTGATATTGTGTTTGCGCATTTTTTAAGCACATGAGGGGATATGTCATCAGGACCTGTAGCTTTATGAACATCTAAATCCATCAGCGCTTTGCATACCTCTGTGGCTGTAAGGTTGATGTTCTCTAATACCGGCCCTTGAGCTTCTATCACTGCAATCTGAGGGGGTGGGGTATTTTCTACTGTAAATACTGACTGAAACTCCTTGTTCAATTCTTTGCAGATCTCTTCGTCCGTCTCAGTGATGCTTCCATCCGCTCTCTTTAGCCTTAAAACCTGTTCTTTTACCTTCAGTTTTCCTCTGATAAAGCTGTGGAAAAGCTTGGGATTTTCTTTAGCCTTCCTGGTGATGTCCCTCTCATAATCTCTCTCTGCCTCTCTCCTTTTACTTAGGTAGTCATTTCTTGCTCTTTTGTAGGTTTGCCAGGCATTTATGTTTTTTCTCCTCCTATACCTTTTCCAGCATTTGTCTCTCCACTCCTTAGCTCTTTTACACCCATTATCGAACCATTTCTCTCTGGCATGAATTACACCTACTTTGGTGACAGGTATGCAGCAATCTACTATCTTCCCATATTTCTCACAAAAGATGTCATACATTTCTTGTACAGATTTGTTGTAAAATAAGGTTCTCCAGTCAATAACTGCAAAAAGCTCATTCATTTTGATGTAATCTCCTTTCGGATAGTTCCTCCTCATGTCCCCAGTGCCTCTACTCTCAGGAAGAATGTCTTCAATGATATTCTCCATCAACAACACACAGTGGTCACTCTTTCCAATTGGTGGTTCATACTCAATATTTTCAATATCCAACACATTATCTGTGAACACTAGATCAAGTAGTGATGGCTCATCCCCACCCCTGGCTCTTGTTGGTTCCATTACATGTTGGTGTAGGAAATTCCCTTGTACGCAATCTAGGAATCTTGCCCCAAATGAGTCCTCACCACTGTGTGGGTCAAGATTTATCCAATCTATCTCTTTATGATTAAAGTCTCCCATAATCAAAATCCTACATTTTTTCTCCCGCGCCATGTTAACAACTGAGTTTATGACTTCAATCGTACCTATATGACTTTCCTCATAAATTTCAAGCCTATTTTGGTTCCTTGGTGGGTTGTATACAACAGTTATTATAATGCTCTCTGACCCAGTATTTATGCGAGCAACAAGAAATTCCCTGAACTCACTTTCTATAGCCAAGTTTATTTCTTCAACTTGAATCCTCTCACTTATGAGCAGTGCTATCCCTCCACCAGTCCTCTCAGATCTTTCGACCCTTAGTATTCTGAAGCCCTTAGGAAAAACTGTGACACTGTTTATGTCCTCACTCAACTTAGTCTCTGTAATTGCTACTATATCTGCCTTACTGTTGTGAATCCTATCTTTTAATTCTACTGCCTTACCAGCTAATCCATCAGCATTTGTGTATAACAATCTTAATGAGGCCCCATCCCCTGATCTTCTGTCATTATCTTCTTTATCTCCCCTTTGTCTGGAAGTATTCTGTAACGAAAATTTTTCTTCTCTTCTTCATTTCTTTCATCATTTAACCTTCTTGCCTCTTGCAACAAGTTTTTGATCTTTCCCATCTCTTCCTGTGTTCTGTATCGTCTAATGAACACTTCTTTGCATTCTTGAAGGTCTTTTAGACTTTTTTTTCTCAACAATATTTCCCTACATGTCTCCCCTCTCTCAAAGGTTACTTTTGTTGGTCTCGGCTTTCCTTCCCTCGAATATTTACCTAGTTGGTGTATGTTTACAATATCCTCAGGACCACATACTACTCCAAGCTTTCTTATCAGGTCTACAACGTTAGCTTTATTTTCTTCAAGTCTCCCCTGCCATGTTGGCTCCTGGGATTCACTTATGCCTGAGATTACCACTGTCTTCTCCTTATCAAGTGCCTGTCTGATGAGTGGGTTTGCCCTTTCCATCACAACGTCTTTCATTTTTTCGATTACTGTCTCTTTATAGTCAACTGTTTGTATGTTTTCCAGTGCCACCACCTTTACAGCCTCTTTTACTGCCACATTCCCCTTTAGTGCATCAGCAAAGGACGTTTTCATGGCATCATTTTCCATATTCAGCTCCTGGAACTCTTTTCTGAACTGTTCAATGTTTTCCTTAATCTGAACATTCCAAGCAGCAATCTCGTCTCTCTCAGAAGAGAGCAGTGAACTAACATCTAATTCCTTTAGGTTGTCATTTAGCTGTTTGTTTTTATCTTCTTGTTTAGAAATTCTAGATTCTAGTTGACTCTTTTCCCCTTCCAGCTTCTTTATTCTTTTTTCTAGTTCCTTTCTCTCCTGCCCTTGTGCTTTATTTGCTTCCTCCAAAGATCTTATTTGTTCTCTGAGTGTTTCATTCTCTTTCATTTCTCCATCCATATTCCGAATTTTATCATCAAGGCTTGTAACCATTTCCTCTAACTTCTTGATTCTCTGTTTAAGTCCTCTGATGACTACCCCTTCTCCCGACCCATGGGTGGGAGAGGTTTGGGACAGAGATGGCTTCATTTTTATGTTCTCCCTCTCACAGAATATAGAAAGAAGACGAGAAAGAGGAAAAAAAAAAGAAAAGAGAAAAACTTCTAATTTACCTTCACACAGAATTTTTATATCTCCATATAAGTGCTATTTAGTGACTCAGTTTGTCTCCTTTCTGGTAACACACATCTTAACTTAAAAACTTGACCATGGTAATTTAAGTATAAAAAGAAAAAGAAAAACAAAAGTCAAACCTGAAGGAAAATTCGAATTTGTGTTCGAGGTGGCACCCACCTGTTTCTGTTATATATTCTTCCTAACTGATAAACTGACTTGCTAACCAAGATATGTTATCACGGGATTTAGACTTTACATTTAACTCAATATATATACAAAATAACAAAATAGCAAAAGAGAAAGCTAAAAGAAAAGCAAAAAAAATGAAGAAAATAGGACTGCTGTACTACTTGGCAACTTAACTCAGTACTGTTGACAGGTGGGTATTTGGTAATTTTTTTTTCTTTTATTATTCAATTTTTTCGTGTATCAAACTAACTAACTAGTTAATATAAATGGGAAGGATACTGATTTTAACAATATATAGAACCACAGGATCAGGTAAAAACGGCTTAAGAGCTTTCCCCAGTTTACACAAAAAATTAGGTAATGTGGTGTGATGGCTCCACGTCTGGCAACTCTTCTAGATTTCCCTCAAGGCAGAAACTGGACGGCAGCTTCTCTCTCTTCCTCACGAAAAAGTTCTCAATTTTTTTCCTTTAATATGAACAGTCTCGTCTTACAACAAATATTAGTTTTTGTACTCACAATACTCTGCAGGATTTCAGATTTATGGAAATTATGGTAAAGTTTTCCACTAAGCACTTTAGTCACTCGAAACAGTTAAAAATTTAAGAGGAGCAATATATGTGTGTGTATGTGTAAATATGTATATATATGTATATATGTGTGTGTGTATATATATATATATATATATATATATATATATATATATATATATATATATATATATATATATATATATATATAGTTTGTATGTATGTGTGTTTGTGTGTATATGTATGTATGTATATATATATATATATATATATATATATATATAAATATATATATATATATATATATATATATATATATATATATATATATATATATATATATATATATATATATATGTATGTATATGTATATGTATATATATATATATATATATATATATATATATATATATATATATATATATATATATATATATATATATATATATATATATATATATATATATATATATATATATATATATATATATATATATATATATATATATATATATATATATATATATATATATATATATATATATATATATATATATATATACATATATATGTATATATATATATATATATATATATATATATATATATATATATATATATATATATATATATATATATATATATATATATATATATATATATATATATATATATATATATATATATATATATATATATATATATATATATTTATATATATTTATATATATATATATATATATATATATATATATATATATATATATATATATATATATATATATATATATATATATATATATATATATATATATATATATATATATATGAATCATACTTAGGGATGAACGCATTCTATCTGAATGCCACTATGTTCATCCCTAAGTATAGCAGATATAAGCTATAAGGTTGGATTCCCTTTATACCTTCTGTGGTGTGTAGTTAGTAGCGCCTTGACTTAGTAATTATAAGTCCTAGGTTCGAGTCCCGGTCAGGGCAAAAAATGATTCATGTTTTCACATACGAATGTGCTTGCTTGGTTATTGTATGACCCGAATGAGATTGGGAATTGATTTAAATGCTAAAATGAAGCCACGAGCGAGGTTGGGGAATCTGTATTATGAACATAGTGGCATTCAGATAGAATGCGCTCATCCCTAAATATAGCAGATATAAGCTATAAGGTTGGATTCCTTTTATACCTTCTGTGGTGTGTAGTTGGTAGCGCCTTGACTTAGTAATTATAAGTCGTAGGTTCGAGTCCCGGTCGGGGTAAAAAATGATTCATGTTTTCACATATGTAATGCGCTTGCTTGGTTATTGTATGACCCGAATGAGATTGGGAATTGAATTAAATCCTAAAATGAAGCCACGAGTGAGGCTGGGGAATCTGTAATATGAACATAGTATCATTCAGACAGAATGCGTTCATCCCTAAGTATAGCAGTTATAAGCTATAAGGTTGGATTCCTTTTATACCTTCTGTGGTGTGTAGTTGGTAGTGCCTTGACTTAGTAATTATAAGTCCTAGGTTCGAGTCCCTGTCGGAGTAAAAAATGATTCATGTTTTCACATATGTAATGTGCTTGCTTGGTTATTGTATGACCCGAATGAGATTGGGAATTGAATTAAATGCTAAGATGAAGCCACGAGTGAGGTTTGGGAATCTGTTTTTTTTTTTTTTTTTTTAAGAGTGTGACACCGGGACAGGCAGAAACTGCCCTCATCAACAAAGGCCCGGGCACGAGAAAATACCAAGACGAAGGAAAAGATAAAGGTTAAGGGCAAGGCAGAGATGAGGTAATGTCACACAAAGGAAAACAACAGACAGAAAAAAACAGTCAAAGTACAGAGGACCCAGAGATAAGGAGGACTAGGCTCTGAGATGATGATAGATCTGCTTTTTAAAGGATGAAAGGTCATAAGAATTAGGAAAGACAGAAGGAGGAAGAGAGTTCCAGAGTCTGGATTTAGATGGGAAGAAGCAGTTACTGCACCGACCAATCCGCGAGCTACAAATCTCCACACAGTACCTGTGAGATGAGGCCGCTTGGCGAGTGTTACGCGGCCTCGGCAGTGGAGGAGGGATGCAACTCGCCAACTCATCAGATCAGCGATGGAAGTAGTAGCGATAGAAAAGCGAAAGGGAAGATACCTTACGGCAAAGAGAGAGAGAATCCAGGTTAGAAGTAAGAGAAGGATCATTAATGAGTCTGACTGCCTTAGATTCAACCCTATCAAGAAGATAAGTAAAGGAAGAAGCACCCCAGATGTGTGAGCAGTATTCTAAAAAAGGGGCGGATAAGACCTTTGTAAATTTTAAGTAACTGCAATGAGGAAAAGTAATAACGAAAACGAAACAGAACCCCCAATTTTTTGGATGAAGATTAACAAATTTGGATTATGTGATTCCTCCAAGGCAAGTTAGAGGCTATATGGATTCCTAATATATTGATAGAGTTAAGAGGGTAAATTTCATTAGTTTCGAAGACAATAGGATTATCAGGAGGAGAAGAAGATAAAGAGATAGCCAGAAACTGTGTCTTGGAGGCATTGAATTTAACTAAATTTTGAGTGCCCCATTCAGATACTCTCTGCAAATCGGAGTTAAGAGTAGAAGAAAGAGTGATACGAGACTGATTACGAGTAACAGATGAAGGTTGTGAAGAAAAGGCAGACGAAAAGTGAAGGGTAGAATCATCGGCAAAGGCATGAAGAAGAGAGGAAGATGGGGATTGTAGAAGATCATTGATGAAGAGAAGGAAGAGAGTAGGTGAAAGAACAGAGCCCTGTGGAACACCACTGGAAACAGAGAAAGGGCTAGATGTCGCCCCATCAACAACTACAGATATAGAACGGTCAGTAAGAAAACTGGAAATCAGAGAACAGATAGAAGGGGTAAAGCCATAGGCAGGGAGTTTGGCCAACAGACCCTTGTGCCAGACTCTGTCAAAAGCCTTAGAGATATCAAGGGCGACGACAAAGGATTCCCCATCGTTCCTCAGAGAAGATGACCACACATGAGTAAGATAGGACAGGATATCACCAGTGGATCTTGCCTTTCAGAAGCCGTACTGGTGATCGGGGATAAGTGAGTTAGATTCAAGGCGTTTCAAGAAGTGAGCATTGAGCAAAGTTTCAAAAACTATAGCAATAGAGGAGGTTAGAGCAATAGGTCGGTAGTTAGAAGGAATAGAGCGGTCACCCTTCTTAGGAACAGGTTGAACTAGAGCATGCTTCCAAGATGAAGGATAGATACTGGTTGACAGAATGAGGCGAAAAAGAGGGCAAAGCACGGGAGCCAGTTCATCTGCAAACTCCTTAAGGAACCTTGCAGGGATACCATCGGGACCAGATGCCTTGTTTGTCTTTAGTGAGCGAAGAACCTTATGAACTTTGCGTGAAGAAAGGATAAGGGAGGGCATAGGGTTAGAGAGGGGAAAAGACTGTGGAACAGGTGAACTGGAATCGTTGACAGAAGAGTTGGCAGAAAAATGAGAGCCAAAGAGATTGGTTTTGTCAGTGGGAGAGCAAGCTATAGAACCATCAGAATGAACGAGAGGGGGAAAGCTTGAGTTACAGAAGTTTTTGGAGAGGTTTTGGCTAAGGACCAGAAGCATTTGTCAGTGGGAGAGGAGTTAAGGTCATCAACTTTCCTTCTTATAAAGGAAGCTCAGACCTTCGAATCTGAGCTGTACAGCAATTCCTAGCTATAATAAAAGCAGAGCGAGTTAAATCGGAAGGAGAGGCTTGGTAAGATCGGTGAGCTTGATTCCTAGCCTGGATAGCCATGGAGCAGGCACGGTCAAACCAAGGTTTAGGGGGAGAGAAAGTTTTTGTAGAAGAGGGGATGTACGCCTCCATTCCCGCGGTCATGATCTCAGCAACTTTTACAGCTACCCGATCAGGGTTGCGGGACCGAAAGCAGTAGTCATCCCATGGAAAGTCAAAGAGAAAGTTACGCAAATTTTCATATTGGGTTCTCTCGAAGTGCCAAAGGCGGCTTTGAGTTGGAGGGATTGGTGGTGGGGGAGCGAAAATGGAAGAGACAGAGATCATGGAGTGGTCAGATTTACCAAGAGAGGAAAGCACAGAATAAGAGTAGTTTGAAGGGTTTGAAGTGAAAAATAGGTCAAGAGTGTTTGCAGCATGTTAGTGACGATCAGGAACGCGAGTAGGATGTTTGATAATTTGCTCCAGATCGTGAGTAATAGAGAAAGCAAGAGCCTCGCTTCCTCCCACATCAGTGTGAGAAGAATGAAGCCACTCACTGTGGTGTACATTGAAGTCTCCAATGTAGAGAACTTCGGCATGTGGGTGAGAAGATAGCAAGGACTCATGGCACGAGGAGAGATATTCAAAGAAAGACACAAACTCGGTGGAGTTTGGAGAACAGTACCAGAAGCAAAGGATGATAGTGGTAGTGGAGAGATAGACTTTTAGCCAGAGAACATCAAAGTCAGGAGATTCAAGGTCCAAGAGCCTCACAGTAGGAGTGTTAATGTTGCAGTAAGCACAGACCCCACCTTTGGAACGAAAACGAGTATACAGATTATAGTGGGAGATTTGGAAAGGGTCAGTGGAAGCATGTGTAGACAACTGGGTTTCAGATAGGAGGAGGAGGTTAGGGAGGAAAGTGCCCAAGTGCTGTTCCACAGACGAAAGATTAGAGTTCAGCCCACGAATGCTTGAATAGTGAAGAGTGAAAGAAGCAGATCTATTTGGAGGTGCAAGGTTAAGAGCAGAACCATTACTACCACCAGGTGTGTCTGCCCTCAAGCCAATGGTGGAGTCAACACGATCCCCGGATATTCTTCGCACACCACTATGCCGGGTACTGGGGGCCATTAGTTGTGAACCTTCCATAAATAATGACAAAATGTGAGGAAAAGGAAAGTAAAAGAGACAGATGTGCAGAATGTTGTGACTTGTCAAATGTAATGGAATAGCAAGAGATGTGTAATGAATATGCCAGAATATTCAGTGTAGACGTAGGCATGAGAAAAGAAACGTCCTGAAGGAAGACTCAACCTGGAACTGTCTGGACCAGTCCTAGTTGCATCCTAATACCTTCAGTCGTAGTCTTTCAACGGGCGGCTGGTGCCATGGCCAACCTACTATCCATGATGTGGCATTCAAATAGAATGCGTTCATCCCTAAGT
>JAXCGZ010021023.1:7500-47500 GCA_037179515.1 Halocaridina rubra | reverse complement strand
AAGGGGAGTAGAGGGGAGAATAAGTTTTCCCCAAACTCTAGTTTTGGGGTGTCGAAATATGCGTGGTTGCAGTACGATAGAGAGCAAAAGATGTGAGATTGGATATATGTTTGGTAGGCATTGTGTGAGACAAAGATGAAAGGAAAAGGAGAAGTGGCATTTGGTGATGTGATGGGTAGGGTGTCTGGGGTTGAAAGGGGGAGAGCGAGAGAAGGTGTGGCATTATTGCTGAGTGAATGAATGGTAAATAAGGTAGTGGCATGAAAGAAGTGTTATCTAGGCTGATGTGGGTGAGGGCTAGGATAGGTAGGGAATGTTGGGCTTTTGTTAGTGCTAATGGGCCAGGATATGAGAGAAGTGAGGAAGAGCGGGATGAATTCTGGAATGAGTTAACTAGGTGTGTGGATGGTCTAAGTAGAAGGAACTATGTAGTTGTGTCGGGTGACTTGAATGCCAGAGTGGGTGATGGAGAGGTAGAAGGTGTTGAAGGAAAGTATGGGGTACCAGGTTGGAATGAGAGTGGCAAGAGACTGTTAGATATGTGTGTGGAGCAAGAGTTGGTGATAGGTAATAGTTTTTTCAAGAAGAAGTTAATAAATAAGCATACATGGATGAGAGTAGCATATGGAAGAGTGAAAGAAAGAGCATTGATGGATTATGTGTTGGTAGCAAAGAAAATGATTGGTAGAGTGAAAGATGTAAATGCATTTAGGGGTGTGGCTGCTGGGATGATTTCTTGGTTGAAGCAAAAGTGGTAGTAGCAAAAGAGTGGGGAAATAGAGTGGGGGGGATGTAGAAGGAAAATGGTGTAGGTGGAAGAGTTGAAAAATCCAGAGAAGAGACAGGAATATCAGGACAGGTTGAAAGTGGCATATGACAGGGTGAAAGAAAGAGAAGTTGGGGAGTTAGAGGAGGAATGGGGGTTGATGAAAGAATGTTTTGTGGGACATGCAAGTGATGTGTGTGAAAAGAGGTTTGTTGGAGATGGCATGAGGAGGGGCAGCGAGTGGTGGAATTAAGTGGTAAAAATGAAGGTGGAAGAGAAAAAGAGGGCTTTTGAGGAATGGCTGCAGTGTAAAAGTAGGGAGAAGTATGAAAGATATAGGGAGAAAAATGTGGAAACCTAGCGGAAGGTAGTGGAAGAGAAGAGGTGAGCAAATGTTAGGTGGGGACAGGATTTTAGTAGGTCATATGAGGAGAGTAAAAAGAAGTTTTGGAAAGAAGTGAAGAGAGTAAGGAAGGGTGGATTGAGGATGGAAGAGACAGTGAAAGGTGTGAATGGACAGATGTTAAGAGGGAACGATGCAAGGAAAAGGTGGGCAGAATATTTTGAGTGCTTGCTGAATGTTGAAGAAGATAGAGAGGCAGCTATAGTGGCCGTGGGGGTGTTCGAGTGCCAGTAATGGAAGATGAAAATGAGAGAGAAATTACAAGAGAGGAGGTGAAAACGGCATTGTATGAAGTGAAAGCAGTAAACACCTGGAATGGATGGTGTGAGAGCGGAGATGTTGAAAGATGGGGGTGTGACTGCATTGGAATGGTTAGTGAGAGTGTTTAATATATGCTTTATGTTGTCAATGGTGCCAGTGGAATGGGTGATTGCTTGTATAGTGCCCCTATACAAAGGAAAAGGAGATGTGTATGAATGCAGTAATTTTAGGGGTATAAGTTTGTTGAGTGTGGTAGGAAAAGTGTATAGTAGGATACTGGTTAATAGGATTAGGGATAAGACAGAAAATGTGACCACAGAAGTGCAGAGTGGCTTTAGGAGAGGTAGAGGTTATATAGATCAGATTTTTATTGTTAGGCAGTTATGTGAGAAATATTTAGCAAAGGGTAAGGATGTGTATTTTGCATTTTTTAATCTGGAGAAAGCGTATGATAGTTGATAGGGAGGCAATGTGGAATGTTTTGAGATTATATGGAATTAATGGTAATTTGTTACATGTAGTGAAGAGTTTGTATGAGGGCAGTAGAGCTTGTGTTAGGGTAGGGAATAAAGTGAGTGAGTGGTTTCCAGTGAGTGTGGGACTGAGACAGGGATGTGTGATGTCACCATGGATGTTCAATTTGTATATTGATGGAGTCGTAAGAGAGGTGAATGAGCGAGTGCGTGGTCGAGGTTTGAGAATGGTAGATGGGGATAATAACGAGTGGGAGCTGAATCAGTTGCTTTTTGCAGATAATACAGTGGTGGTGGCAGATTCAGAGGAAAAGCTGTCTCAGTTAGTGTCAGAATTTGGAATGGTGTGTGAGAGAAGGAAGTTGCAAGTGAATGTGGGAAAGAGTAAGGTTATGAGGTGTAGAAGAAATGAGGATGGTGCTGGATTGAATGATATGTTGAATGGAGAGACATTTGAGGAAGTTGATCAGTTTAAGTATTTAGGCTCGCTCATAGCTGCAAATGGTGGAGTGGAAGCTGATGTGTGTCACAGAGTGAATGAAGGATGTAAAGTGTTGGGTGCATTGAAGAGAGTGATGAAGAATAGAGGGTTGGAAATGAATGTTAAGAAAGTTTTGTATGAGAAAGTGGTTGTGCCATCTGTTATGTATGGATCATAGTTATGTGGGTATGAAATTAAGTGAGAGACGAAAATTAAATGTGTTTGAGATGAAATGCCTGAGGAGTATGACTGGTGTATCTTGGTTGGATAGGGTTAGGAATGAAGTGGTGAGAACAAGAATGGGTGTGAGGAGAGAAATTGCAGCCAAAGTAGAATGTTCTGAGATGGTTTGGCGATGTGGAAAAGATGGAGGATGAAAGACTGCTGAAAAAGGTGATGAATGCAAGAGTTGATGGGAGAAATGCTAGAGGGAGGCCTAGGTTTGGGAATATGGATGGAGCTAATTATCAAACATCCTACTCGTGTTCCTGATCGTCATGAACATGCTGCAAACACTCTTGACCTATTTCTTACTTCTAACCCTTCAAACTACTCTTATTCTGTGCTTTCCCCTCTTGGTAAATCTGACCACTCCATGATCTCTGTCTCTTCCATTTTTGCTCCCCCACCACCAATCCCTCCCTCCTACTCAACGCCGCCTTTGGCACTTCGAGCAAACCCAATATGAAAATTTGCGTAACTTTCTCTTTGACTTCCCATGGGATGACTACTGCTTTCGGTCCCGCAACCCTGATCGGGTAGCTGTAAAACTTGCCGAGATCATGACCGCGGGAGTGGAGGTGTACATCCCTGTGGGGGTTTAGGATGCTAGAGTGTTGTTAAGATTCTGTTTTACTAAGGAGACTCAAAGTACCGAGCTCGGTTAAGAGCTCACAAACAGACAGGACAGATATTTGTACTTGAACACCCCATCTCTATTACCATTAGTCGGTTAAATGAAACTCAGAATTCAACTTTCTTTTAATTTTGGAAATGCAATGACATTAAAAGAATTGAATTAAATTTCTCAAATTAAATTTTATGAAATGCTGCCTCGAATCCCGGAGGAGGTGAGTATGATTTAGTTTCCCGGCACCACGGACGTATGCCAAGACTTTGGCCTCAACTCGATGATTACCTCTGTCACACAGGCAGAGTAGAATACAGGACACTGCAATTTCAGAAACAGAAATGACACACTGTTTATAATGGGAAACTGAAAGCATGAGCACACATATAATGAGTTTCCAATGTCATTCTATTGGATGAATATATATTGGTTATTCACAGCTAACCAGAAATATTTATGCTACCATAATAGCATACAAAACCATTAATTTTTTACTGGTTTTAAGAAAACAATATATTCACAATAAATGAAGAATAAGCAAGACAAATACAGTACTGTATGTATTCCTTAAATTGTGGGCAACCACAAAAGTTGCAATGCTTATTACTGATTAACAATTAATATGGTAACACTCTATTTAGGATAAAGGAAAAATCTACGAGATAAATACAGTATTCATTCACTTTTAGTTATCAAGAACTTTGCAATGAAAAAAAGGGTGCAAAACCACCTTTTGAGGTATTTACAACTTATAACTCAAAACACTTTATCCCCAACATATGAAGAATTAGCAAGATAAATACGGTATGCATTCATTAAATTGTGGTTAACAAGAAATATTTGCAAAGCCAACTGGGAAAAATTGCCTTTTAAATATTTGCAATTTTTTTTAGCAAATAGCTTTATTGACGAGTTTTTGACGTAAAACACTTTATTTACGATGATAGAAAGGGGTGAAATGAAATTAGAATTTATTAGGAAAAGAGATAGATTTTTACGGGCTCATAACCAGTCTTCAGAGGATGAGATTTTCATTTATCACATTCAGTGAAAAGAAACTTCGCAGCAATGTATATCAGCTGTAATTTACAGGTTAAGGAATTAACTTTGGCATGTGAGATTCCAGTTTGGTAATCTACAAAATTTCGTGTGACTTGGAAGGAAATCAGAGAATATTAATCCATAAGATTTATCCAGTAACGAATGTAACTAATTCTCGAAAATAAACCAATTTGCTTGACCCACGAGCTTTACCATACACTATCCCTCACCTTGTTGTGCTAGATGAATTCCTGTGAAGATGCCACGTAATTAAGATTTGAAATAAACTTAGACTACCCAGGCGAGATGTTGCCTCTGGGCAGTCTCGGCGCCAAAAGAGAGCGTCTCCTTGTTCCTCCTGGTTAGTTCATCTGTAGGATACATTTCTAGAGCAGTAATTGGCTCTGATATCATTTTAAGGACTATTTTAGTGGTGGTCCCTGGCAGGCAATTATAGCAGAGATGCAAGGGAGAGACAGTATTTTTAGGTGCAACAAGTGGAAGCAAATAAAATAAAATGAGAATAATAATGAAAAGTTAGGTTACTGGTTTTAATCTCTCTTAATTTTCTTGGCTCGTAGCAGACAGAAAAATAGGAGCAGCCTCTATATCGGGGCTATACTTCTACACGTACAAGAAGAGTGGATAAGGTATATTTAAGATTAGCTATAAGCTAAAATACAAATTGCAAATAATCATAATCTGCGAAAGTCAAGAAGTGGGAATTAATTTTTTTAGTTAGAAAATAACAGTTATGTTAAAGGGAATTATTTTTTTTTTAGTTAGAAAATAACAGTTATTTACTGATTTATTTGATAAGGCACCTAACAGCCTCTGTTGACATTGAGCGAAACACTCTGTCACAAAGGCCCTTTCTAGAGAATATTGATATAGCAAAATTCTACTACAGAAGGCGAAAAAAGAACAGAGGAAGTTACGGTGACTTCAGTGTTATTATGAGGGATGAGATATCCTTCTCATGGAAAAGAACAAATGAACAATAAGAATGGGATCCACCACTGGAACATATCATACTATTAGTAAAAGTAAACAAGTCTTGTAAACAAAACATTAAATGACATGCAAAACATAAAAGAAATGTGATCAAATTCAAATTTCAAGAAAATTCAATCACAATTAGATATCAGTGAATATCAATATTTAAGTTTATGAATGCTTCACATGCAAGAAGGCAATTATATAATATACAACATAAAATACAGTATACGCAAATTAAACATTTGAACCACGTCGTCATTAACATTGGCGACTGGATTTAAAACAGTTTCAGCTATTCAACACTAAACTAAAATGTTTCTGCCATGTTCTGGCTTTCAAAGTCCCACAAAGGGAAATATAAAACTACGATCAAAAAATTATTCTTCATCCTTTTCGTTTTCCATTAGGAATAACGTTTGTACGCTAAAATAAACAAGTACAGTACAGTATTAAAGACATAAAAGATAAACATAAAAAATAAACAACACATTAGAGAAGTAATCTTTACCGACTAATCAAATTTAGGCTAACAGCACCAGCTTCCTCATTTGAGGGTAACGACCGTCGACTTAGTAGATCAGCAAGGTCATTGTCCTTGCCATGAACATGTTGGGCAGTGAATTTGAAAAGATTCAGGTAAAGTGCCCACCTTTTCAGACGAGGATTTAGCTTGTCTGCAGTCTGTAAATATAGGAGAGGTCGGTGGTCGGTTCTCAGTGTAAAATGTTGGCCATACAGATGGACTTCAAATTTCTTTATGGCCCAATATGCAGCTAGAGCTTCCTTCTCCAGGGTGGAGTAATTTCGCTCTGCAGGGCGAAGCCTGCGGCTTGCATATCGCACTGGAGCTACTTCTGCTGAGTTGTCTGATCGGGCTTGCAAGAGCACGGCACCCAGGCCTTCGTCTGAGGCGTCGGTCTGCAAGATAAATGGAAAATCAAGGTTTACCAGTTGTAATACTGGCTCAACTGCCAATGCTTCTCGGAGCTTGAAAAATGCTCTCTCCGCTTCATCTGTCCATTTGACAGGGGAGGATTTACTTTGCTTCGAGGAGGTCAGTTGCTGCAAAGGGGCAGCGATAGTATTAAAGTATGGAATGAACTGTTGGTAGTAGCCGACACTACCCAGGAATGATCTCAGTTGAGTGACAGTGGCAGGTTTCTCCATATCCTTAATAGCTTGTACCCTGTCATGTAAAGGGGACATAACTCCTTCTCCAACCACGTGGCCGAGATACTGCAATTGTGTGAAACCAATCTCACATTTGGAAGGCTTTAAATGAAGTCCATGCTGGTTCAGACGAGTGAGAACTCTGCGGAGAGTCTCGAGGTGCGATGACCAATCATGAGAATGCACCAGGATGTCGTCTATAAAGCACGAAACATTGCCGAGATCCTGTAGTACTATCCTCATGAGTCTGCTGAAGCAGCCAGGGGCATTTACCATACCAAAAGGCATGACCCTGAACTGGTATAGACCATATCTTGTGGAAAAAGCTGTAAGAGGCTTGGTAGTCTCGCTCAACGGGACTTGCCAAAATCCACTGGCCAGATCCAACTTGGACAGGTAACGGGCTTGAGAAAGCAACAAGAAAATATGCTCGGCGTCAGCAATGGGCTCTCCATCAAAGATGGTACGGGAGTTAAGCTTACGACAGTCAAGGCAGAACCTGTGACTGCCATCTCGCTTACGCACTGCCAGTAACGGCGAACACCAAGGCGAAATGCTCTTTTCAACTATTCCGAGGCGGACCCAAGTGTCAAGATCTTCCTTCAGCCTTAAGGACAGCTGGTGGGGAAGACCATAGGAATGCCGAAAGGGCTCTGGGTCAGTCAATCTGACATGATGCTCAAGGGTAGTGGTAATGCCTAGGAGGTCGTTGAAGACGTTCTCATAGTCCTCTAATAGCTTGTTCAGCTGTTCCCGTTGACTCGGTTGCAGTCTGGCGTTAATAATACAATTAATCACACTTTCTTTTCGGTGTGTGGGAATGGCAGGATCCTTACCATCATCAAAAGCTAAGCTTATGTCTTCAATTGCAAGGGTGGTGGCTGCGGCCAGAGGGGCTTCTTCAGAAAAACTCCACTCCCGTAAGTCTGTCTCCACTGCAAGGGTGGAGTATTCCAATATAGGAAGTAAGGGGTGGCTATAATGGAGCACCTGTGTTGCTGCAGCCTCGGAGGTTCTGTTGATGCTGGAGGCATCTATAGGGGTTGCTGGGAGCGCCAGCGCAGGATCCCTGTGGGCCTCCGGGTCCTCACAATACAGCTTCAGCTGGTTAATGTGGTATTTCCGGTTATTGCAATCAACATTTAGCACATAATTGTCAGGGGTCACCCGGTGTACCACAGTGTACGGTCCTTTCCAGCGTAGCATTAGCTTGCGGGTATCTGTTGGAAGAAGTAACAGAGCTCGATCTCCGGGTGTCAGGGCACGACGCCGCGCACGCTTGTCAAAGAGGAGCTTGGCAGTCTGCTGGTGACCCTTAATGGCTAATTGTGCAGTTTTCCATGCCTTTTTGAGGTGAGACGAAAACTTCAAAATATACTCATGAACTTCCCTATCGTCATCTTTGATGGTAGGTGAATCCCAACATTCTGCCAAGAATTCTACTGGGCCTCTGACCTTATGACCATAAATCATCTCGAAAGGCGAGTATCCAGTAGTGTCGTGGGGCGTGTCTCTGAAGGAGAAAAGTGCAGCAGGGACGTACTTGTCCCACTGCCTAGGCATATCTATCACTAGCTTGCGCAAACATCGCTTCAATGTCCCGTTATAGCGTTCGCATGCTCCATTTGATTGGGCATGATAAACACTCGTACGAATATGCTTCATTTCTAAAAGGTTACAGAAAGCCTCAAAGTGCCTACTTGTAAACTGACTTCCATTGTCAGAAGTGACCTGCTCAGGAAAGCCAACCCTGGAGCACATTTCAAATAGGGCATGAGCGACTGCTTCAGTTGTGATAGAAGACAGTGGCACTGCATCTGGGTACCTTGTTGCCAGGTCAGCATATACCAGGAGGAATTGTTTCCCCGTGGACAAAGTTGGATTAATAGGACCTAGTATGTCAATAGCGACATTGGAAATTGGCTCCATTGAGAGCTTAGTTATCCCCGTGGGAACTTTCGGTACTGGTGCTGTTGAGGTGGATTGACAGACATGGCAGGAACCTACATATCTGTCTACCTCGGTGTACATGTTTGGCCATGCAAAAGCCTTCTGAAGGACCTGCCGAGTTTTTGCTTTGCCTCTGTGTCCACTCAGAGGTAAATGGTGTGCCACATACATAGCCTGGCGGCGCAACGAAGCGGACACCACCAACTGTTTAA
Source organism: Halocaridina rubra (assembly GCA_037179515.1). Lineage (NCBI taxonomy): Eukaryota > Metazoa > Arthropoda > Malacostraca > Decapoda > Atyidae > Halocaridina > Halocaridina rubra. Next base: position 38,894 of record JAXCGZ010021023.1, on the reverse strand, counting down.
AGGTGTGGCCATCTTTAGTCACATGCCTACGAAGTACTCCATCTTCAAGGGCGTAAGTGATCTGGCCTCCTCCTCTCACCGTGAAGGTCCTTCCCTCGGTGGCCTGCTGCATCCAGCGTTTGAGGCTGGGGCAGTCTTGCTGCAATTTGGCAAAGTCTGGACGGGACTTCAATGGCTCTAGAGGTGCATCATCTGGTAAAGGAGGGGGAAACTCTCCGCGTTCCACATTACGTGTACTGACTGCAGCAGACTCAACGGAGTCAGTCGGAGAATCATCCAAATTCTTGGCATCGAGGCCAGGAGTTGCTGCTGAAATGGCTTTATGTGACTTCCCCCGAGGGAAGTTATAACGAGAAATGTCCTTATGGTAGAGGTCGGCCTGAAAAGTAGGAACTAGGTTCAGTGCACGACCCATCAAGACAGGGTACATAAGCCCAATCATTGCCACAGCTGGGGCTTTTCCCTTGTAGTATTTGCAATCCAGGTTAATGACACAGCAGCGTCGTATTTGGGGTGTTCCTTCAGCAACCCGCACCCGAACGACTTTGCTGGTAAAATCTTCATCCCTGACAAATCTATCGTCAACAAGTATGCCATTGGCCCCAGTGTCAAGGGCTATCTCAGCTTCCACACCATTTATGGTTTCTAGGCATTTTGGGATCATTTCCAGATCATCATGTTCGATGAATTCAACATTGGCAAGTTTGTGTGGTGGTTCCTCGGCATTTTCCTCATTGGCCCTTTCTGGCCCGGTTTCCACAACATGGGCTGAGTGAGTGGCCAGACGGCTATGTGGGCCGCCGCTGTGTGAGGGAGCGTGGTGGCTCTTAGAGTTTGGCTGAAAACCCTGGGAAGGTGGAGCAGAGTAATGGCCTTTGCCTTTTAACTGCTGAGGCTTAGGTCTTACCGGGTCATCCTTCTTGAGTGTGGGTGCATGGCCGTAATAAGACTTAGGAGTGTGAGGAGGAGGAGCTGGACGATTGAAGTTCTGCGAGGGGCTCTTGTGCTTCCCGTTCCTGTAATCTCTATTTCCGGATAAAGGACTACTGTCTGGGATTCCCGCTCGAAGCCGAGCAAGCGCAAGCTCATGTTTATGTTGTGCTTGTGCCTCCTTACGTTGTGCTTGTGCCTCCTCACTTGCTCTCTCCTCCAGCTTATCTCGGCGTTCAACCATCTTCTCATAAGCCCATTCGAAGAGCTTCTGTCTTGGGGAAAAACCGTATCTCTCACCCCTAGCAATCAGTATGTCTAGGTAACGCTCCTCATCGAATGTTTTGATGGTTTCCATGTTTGTTTCCTGTGACTGCCTGGTTTCCTAAACAGTCAATAACGAAGTGCCAAAACAACCACAAAAAAACAAATATCTACAGTACAGTAGTAGAAAAAAAAATGATAGAACCACACAACACCACAGTTCAAACTTAAACGTAAAAGTGATCTCAAAACCTCACCATAAAAGTGACTCAAAATACAACCAAGTGCAACAGCAGCAAAATGTTGCAAGACAGTGCATGAAACACTGGTAGTACAGAATGGCAGTCGTGCCTGCTTAACAGCAATATGTGGCAGTACCTGCGGTTATTGTGCAAATGAAAGGAATGAGCAACACAATCAAGTGCAACAGCAACAATATGTTGCAAAACAGTGCATGAAACACTGGCAATACAGAATGGCAGTCGTGCCTGCTTAGCAGCAATATGTGGCAGTACCTGCGGTTATTGTGCAAATGAAAGGAATGAGCAACACAATCAAGTGCAACAGCAACAAAATGTTGCAAAACAGTGCATGAAACACTGGCAATACAGAATGGCAGTCGTGCCTGCTTAACAGCAATATGTGGCAGTACCTGCGGTTATTGTGCAAATGAAAGGAATGAGCAACACAATCAAGTGCAACAGCAACAAAATGTTGCAAATCAGTGTATGAAGCACTGGTAATACAGAATGGCAGTCGTGCCTGCTTAACAGCAATACGTGGCAGTACCTGCAGTTATGGTGCAAATGAAAGGAATGAGCAACAACGAATTTTACCGACTAGCACCCAGTGCCTGAGAGTACAATCAAGTACAGTATAGCGGTCGTGCCTACGTATGAGCGCATATATGGCAGTACCCACAAATAAAATGTTGTAAGTAATACGAACAAGTACAGTATCGCGGTCGTGCCTGCGTATGTGCGCATATATGGCAGTACCCACAAATAAAATGTCGTAAGTAATACGAACAAGTACAGTATCGCGGTCGTGCCTGCGTATGAGCGCGTATATGGCAGTACCCACAAATAAAATGTTGTAAGTAATACGAACAAGTACAGTATCGCGGTCGTGCCTGCGTATGAGCGCGTATATGGCAGTACCCACAAATAAAATGTCGTAAGTAATACGAACAAGTACAGTATCGCGGTCGTGCCTGCGTATGAGCGCGTATATGGCAGTACCCACAAATAAAATGTCGTAAGTAAAATTCTGGAGTGTTACCAAAAGGGCACAGATCCTATGCAAAATACACCAACGATAAGCTAACAGCTTACTAGGCAGCCAGATTACACATTTCTACTAGTAATGAGAAAATTTATATTCATGTGACAACTCAAACACATGAAAGGCTTAGCCTAGGCTCGATAAATGACACCAAAGTTTTTCTTCCAATCTATGAGCAGTCAATGCTTGAATATAAAACACAATTATAAGCAAAAATACTTAATATGCTTTCTCCCAATTCCTAATTCCAAGGAAATATAAACAATTCCTAAAAAGTATCACCCTTTAACGGATATATAAAACACGAATGCTTTAAAACTCAATCTTATCACGCAAATAAATGAAATTTTAAATAACACGTCTTCTCGTCATGCAAAATTTCTAAAGTCTGTTACCACATAATCTCATGTAGATTTCCTGTTAGATTGTTTACCACATGGGAAACAAGAAAATATTAGTTACCATTATCAATATTGAAAATAAAGAAAAATTTCTTATCCGCAACGTTTCTAGCGCGAAAATTTTCGTGTGCAGCCTAAGATTCATTCATTTCAATAATCGAGCCAATGGTAATCGGGTTTCATGTGCAATGTTAAAAAGCAAAATAAAAATAAATTTATAAAATCAGTCTGTCTGTTCGGGTCCCTGTTCGGGCGCCAATCTTGTGGGGGTTTAGGATGCTAGAGTGTTGTTAAGATTCTGTTTTACTAAGGGGACTCAAAGTACCGAGCTCGGTTAAGAGCTCACAAACAGACAGGACAGATATTTGTACTTGAACACCCCATCTCTATTACCATTAGTCGGTTAAATGAAACTCAGAATTCAACTTTCTTTTAATTTTGGAAATGCAATGACATTAAAAGAATTGAATTAAATTTCTCAATTTAAATTTTATGAAATGCTGCCTCGAATCCCGGAGGAGGTGAGTATGATTTCGTTTCCCGGCACCACGGACGTATGCCAAGACTTTGGCCTCAACTCGATGATTACCTCTGTCACACAGGCAGAGTAGAATACAGGACACTGCAATTTCAGAAACAGAAATGACACACTGTTTATAATGGGAAACTGAAAGCATGAGCACACATATAATGAGTTTCCAATGTCATTCTACTGGATGAATATATATTGGTTATTCACAGCTAACCAGAAATATTTATGCTACCATAATAGCATACAAAACCATTAATTCTTTACTGGTTTTAAGAAAACAATATATTCACAATAAATGAAGAATAAGCAAGACAAATACAGTACTGTATGTATTCCTTAAATTGTGGGCAACCACAAAAGTTGCAATGCTTATTACTGATTAACAATTAATATGGTAACACTCTATTTAGGATAAAGGAAGAATCTACGAGATAAATACAGTATTCATTCACTTTTAGTTATCAAGAACTTTGCAATGAAAAAAAGGGTGCAAAACCACCTTTTGAGGTATTTGCAACTTATAACTCAAAACACTTTATCCCCAACATATGAAGAATTAGCAAGATAAATACGGTATGCATTCATTAAATTGTGGTTAACAAGAAATATTTGCAAAGCCAACTGGGAAAAATTACCTTTTAAATATTTGCAATTTTTTTTAGCAAATAGCTTTATTGACGAGTTTTTGACGTAAAACACTTTATTTACGATGATAGAAAGGGGTGAAATGAAATTAGAATTTATTAGGAAAAGAGATAGATTTTTACGGGCTCATAACCAGTCTTCAGAGGATGAGATTTTCGTTTATCACATTCAGTGAAAAGAAACTTCTCAGCAATGTATATCAGCTGTAATTTACAGGTTAAGGAATTAACTTTGGCATGTGAGATTCCAGTTTGGTAATCTACAAAATTTCGTGTGACTTGGAAGGAAATCAGAGAATATAAATCCATAAGATTTATCCAGTAACGAATGTAACTAATTCTCGAAAATAAACCAATTTGCTTGACCCACGAGCTTTACCATACACTATCCCTCACCTTGTTGTGCTAGATGAATTCCTGTGAAGATGCCACGTAATTAAGATTTGAAATAAACTTAGACTACCCAGGCGAGATGTTGCCTCTGGGCAGTCTCGGCGCCAAAAGAGAGCGTCTAATTGTTCCTCCTGGTGAGTTCATCTGTAGGATACATTTCTAGAGCAGTAATTGGCTCTGATATCATTTTAAGGACTATTTTAGTGGTGGTCCCTGGCAGGCAATTATAGCAGAGATGCAAGGGAGAGACAGTATTTTTAGGTGCAACAAGTGGAAGCAAATAAAATAAAACGAGAATAATAATGAAAAGTTAGGTTACTGGTTTTAATCTCTCTTAATTTTCTTGGCTCGTAGCAGACAGAAAAATAGGAGCAGCCTCTATATCGGGGCTATTCTTCTACACGTACAAGAAGAGTGGATAAGGTATATTTAAGATTAGCTATAAGCTAAAATACAAATTGCAAATAATCATAATCTGCGAAAGTCAAGAAGAGGGAATTAATTTTTTTAGTTAGAAAATAACAGTTATGTTAAAGGGAATTATTTTTTTTTTAGTTAGAAAATAACAGTTATGTTACTAATTTATTTGATAAGGCACCTAACAGCCTCTGTTGACATTGAGCGAAACACTCTGTCACAATCCCCTTTTCTACAAAAACTTTCTCTCCCCCTAAACCTTGGTTTGACCGAGCCTGCTCCATGGCTATCCAGGCTAGGAATCGGGCTCACCGATCTTACCAAGCCTCTCCTTCCGATTTAACTCGCTCTGCTTTTATTATAGCTAGGAATCGCTGTACAGCTCAGATTCGAAGGTCTAAGGCTTCCTTTATAAGAAGGAAAGTTGATGACCTTAACTCCTCTCCCACTGACAAATGCTTCTGGTCCTTAGCAAAAACCTCTCCAAAAACTTCTGTAACTTTCTGATGGTTCTATAGCTTGCTCTCCCACTGACAAAGCCACTCTCTTTGGCTCTCATTTTTCTGCCAACTCTTCTATCATCGATTCCAGCGCACCTGTTCCTCAGTCTTTTCCCCTCTCTAACCCTATGCCCTCCCTTATCCTTTCTTCACGCAAAGTTCTGAAGGTTCTTTGCTCACTAAAGACAAACAAGGCATCTGGTCCCGATGGTATCCCTGCAAGGTTTCTTAAGGAGTTTGCAGATGAACTGGCCCCCGCGCTTTGCCGTCTTTTTCGCCTCATTCTGTCAACCAGTATCTATTCTTCATCTTGGAAGCATGCTCTAGTTCAACCTGTTCCTAAGAAGGGTGACCGCTCTATTCCTTCTAACTACCGACCTATTGCTCTAACTTCCTCTATTGCTAAAGTTTTCGAAACTTTGCTCAATGCTCACTTCTTGAAACGCCTTGAATCTAACTCACTTATCTCCGATCACCAGTACGGCTTCCAAAAGGCAAGCTCCACTGGCGATCTCCTGTCCTATCTTACTCATGTATGGTCATCTTCTCTGAGGAACTATGGGGAATTCTTTGTCGTCGCCCTTGATATCTCTAAGGCTTTTGACAGAGTCTGGCACAAGGCTCTGTTGGCCAAACTCCCTGCCTATGGCTTTACCCCTTCTTTCTGTTCTCTGATTTCCAATTTTCTTACTGACCATTCTATATCTATAGTTGTTGATGGGGCGACATCTAGCCCTTTCTTTGTTTCCAGTGGTGTTCCACAGGGCTCTGTTCTTTCACCTACTCTCTTCCTTCTCTTCATCAATGATCTACAATCCCCATCTTCCTCTCTTCTTCATGCCTTTGCTGATGATTCTACCCTTCACCTTTCCTCTGCCTTTTCTTCACAACCTTCATCTGTTACTCGTAATCAATCTCGTATCACTCTTTCTTCTAATTTTAACTCCGATTTGCAGAGAGTATCTGAATGGGGCACTCAAAATTTAGTTAAATTCAATGCCTCCAAGACACAGTTTCTGGCTATCTCTTTATCTTCTTCTCCTCCTGATAACCCTATTGTCTTCGAAACTAATGAAATTTACCCTCTTAACTCTATCAATATATTAGGAATCCATATAGCCTCTAACTTCTCTTGGAGGAATCACATAATCCAAATTTCAAAATCTTCATCCAAAAAATTGGGGGTTTTGTTTCGTTTTTGTTATTACTTTTCCTGTACTAGCCTGCTGGCTAGTACAGTGGTAACGCGCTGGCTTCGCATTCACGAGGTCGAAAGATCGGTCCCCGTCCAAGACCGAGAGTTTAAGCTGTTTACTGGCAGGAACTGCTGTGGGTGGACATCACAGTGGGGGGTTGGGGCTTGTCCTGGCTGACGAATACCCATTGTAAAATGGAAATAAAGTTTATTATTATTATTATTATTATTATCATTGCAGTTACTTAAAATTTACAAAGGTCTTATCTGCCCCTGCTTAGAATATTGCTCACACATCTGGGGTGCTTCTTCCTTTACTTATCTTCTTGATAGGGTTGAATCTAAGGCAGTCAGACTCATTAATGATCCTTCTCTTACTTCTAACCTGGATTCTCTCTCTCTTTGCCGTAAGGTATCTTCCCTTTCGCTTTTCTATCGCTACTACTTCCATCGCTGATCTGATGAGTTGGCGAGTTGCATCCCTCCTCCACTGCCGAGGCCGCGTAACACTCGCCAAGCGGCCTCATCTCACAGGTACTGTGTGGAGATTTGTAGCTCGCGGATTGGTCGGTGCAGCGACTGCTTCTTCCCATCTACCTCCAGACTGTGGAACTCTCTTCCTCCTTCTGTTTTTCCTAATTCATATGACCTTTCATCCTTCAAAAAGCATATCTATCGTCATCTCAGAGCCTAGTCCTCCGTATCTCTGGGTCCTCTTTACTTTGACTGTTTATTTATGTCTGTCGTTTTCCTTTGTGTGACATTACCTCATCTCTGCCTTGTCCTTAACCTTTTTCTTTTCCTTCGTCTTGGTATTTTCTCGTGCCAAGGCCTTTGTTGATGAGAGCAGTTTCTGCCTGTCCCGGTGCCACACTCTTAAAAAAAAAAAAGAAGATCCCTGAATAATATGAGGATGGATTTGAGGGAAGCAAGCGAGCGTGCTAGGAATAGGAATGAGTGGCGAGCGATTGTGATGCAGCTCTGATGGGCATCTGCTGTTACCACGGGGCTGCATCTTACAGAGGTAGCCCTGTGGTAGGGGCAGTAGGGAAGTTGGCAGTTGTGAAGCGGCACAGGTTGTGGAAGAGCCGGGAGGATGGGCTGTGGCACTCCAGCAGTGCCATCTGAATGGCCGCTAGCTCCCTCGTCATTGCCCATAGAGCAAAGTAATCCTCTTATTTTTTTCTCTTTTTGATGTTGGCTAACCCCTAATTAAAGGGGGAAACAGCCAAGGTAGATAGATAGATAGATAGAAGAAGCTAGAAGGTTTAGTGAGGGAAGAAATGAAGATGAAGAGAAAAAATGTTGCTTTAGAGCTTTTCCAGAAAAAGGGGAGATAAAGAAGATAATGATAGAAGATCAGGGGATGGAAGTCTTATTATGATGGCTGTACGAAAATGCTGATGTAATAGCTGGTATGGTAGTAGAATTAAAGGACAGGCTTCATAGCAGTGAATCAGATATAGTAGTGGTTACAGAGCATGAGAAAAGTGAGGACATAAAAAGTGTTACAGTTTTTCCTATGGGCTTCGGAATATTAAGTGTTGAAAGATCTGAGAGGACTGAGGGAGGGATAGTTCTGCTCATAAGTGAAAGATTTCAGGTTCAAAAATAAACTTTGCTATAGAAAGTGAGTTCAAGGAATTTCTTGTTGCTCGCATAAATTCCGGGTCTGAGAGCATTATAAAAACTGTTGTATATAACCTTCAAAGGAAGCAACATACTCTAGATGATTATGATGAAAGTCATATAGGTGCTATCAAAGTCATAAATTCAGTTGTTAACATTGCACAGGAGAGAAGATGCTGGATTTTGATTTTGGAAGACTTTAATTGAAGAGAGATAATTTGAATAAAACTTGATTCACACAATGGGGAGGATTCATTCAGGGCAAGATTCCTAGATTGCATACACGAGAACTCCCTAGTGTAATAGAGCTAAGGAGTGGAGAGACAAATGCTTGAAAAGTTAGGAGAAAAAACATAAATACCTGGCAGACTTATAAAAGAGCAAGAAATGATTACCTAATTAATAGAAGAGAGGCAGAGAGAGACTATGATAGGGATATCACCAGGAAGGCTAAAGAAAATCCCGAACTTTTCAACAGCTTTATCAAAGGAAAACTGAAGGTCAAAGAACTGGCTTCAATGTTAAAGAGAGTGGGTGGAAGCATCACCGATACGGATGAAGAGACATAGGAAGAATTGAACAAGGAGTTTCATTCAGAATACACAACAAAAAATACCCTTTCCCCTCAGATTGCAAAGATAGGAGCTCATGGGCTGGTATTAGAGAACATCATCTTTTCAGTCACAGAGGTATGCAAAGCGCTGATGGAGTTAGATGCCCATAAAGCTACATGTCCTGATGATATATCCCCTTATGTACTTGAGAAATGCACTAAATCAATATTGGTGGCACTATGTATCATATTTGAAAAGTCGTTTGAATTTGGGGAGATTCTAAGATCCTAGAAACAAGCATAGTTTGCAAAATTATGGAGAAACTACAAAGAAAACACATATATTTTCACTTGGAATCCCTCAACTTTTTATTAGTGAAAGAGCAAGGCTTCAGAGAAGGTAAATCAACAGTAACAAAGTTATTAGAATTTTATGATGAAATAAGCCGAATCTTACAGGGAAGAGAGGGCTGGGCAGATAGCATATTCCTAGACTTCCAGAAAGCATTTGACACGATCCCACATGAGAGACTTATTAAGAAGCAGCAAAGTAGCGGCAAGAATAGGTGGAAATGTCTTGGAATTTATAAAAACTCATTTAGAAGAAAGGGAACATAGGGTTAGAGTAAGACACTCAGAGTCTGAATGAAGGAGGGTTAGTAGTGGAGTTCCTTATGGCTCAGTTTTAGGGCCATTTTTGTTCCTTGTATATGTAAATGATTGACCAGACTCTGCAAATTCGTTCTTGAATATATTTGCAGATGATGCAAAGATTGTGAAGAAAGTAAGAGACAAGAACAATGGTAGAGAACTTCAGGATGTCCTAAATAGTCAGCATGGGTGGTCAGAAAAGTGGCTAATGAAATTCAGTGCTTCTAAATGTAGGGTGATGAGAATGGGTACAAGTGGGAGAAAGTCTAAGCTTGAATACTTGAGAGCAGGAGCAGAACTTCAAGAGAAAGGGAATGAGAGATATCTGTGAGGAAACATACTGGCCGTTTTGTCTCTGGAAATGCATATAAATGGTATAGCAGGGGCAGCATATACTTTCTTAGAAAATGTAAAAGTAGCCTTCAGACATGTGGACAAGGATATGTTCAGAAATATTTTATTTAACCTATGTGAGGCCAAAGCTTGAAAGTACAACCCCCTTTAGGAGTCGACACTTGAAAACGCACATAGTTAAGCTGGAAAAATTTTAAAAACATGCCATGAAACTGTTGTCAGAAATACACAATATTAGTTATGATGAGAGGCTGAGGGAATTAGACTTACCATAGCTCAGAGCTAGATGAATGAGGAGGTATATGGTGACAGTGTCTAAATTGTCCTTCATGGTAATTGCGGAGTGGATAGGGATCGATATTTTGATATGGTTGGCACTAAAAGTAGAGGTCATAGTTTGAAGCTTTGTAAGTGAACCTCTTTCCAGGATATAAGGAAGTACTTTTTTATGTAAAAGTAGTTGATAATTGGAATGAATTGGGTAAGTGAAAAGTTCGTTAATGCTAACTCAATCCATAGCTTTTAGGACAAGTAAGATAGAAATGAGTAAGTACAAAAGTGGAACCGACCATGAGACGGAGAATTAGGAGCATATGGCTCTTTTCCGTAAAAGGAAAGGTATTGAATGGTGGAATGGGCAGATGAGTTCAGTAGTAGCTGAAAAGAAGCGGGATAATGAGGTTTGGTCGTAGGTAGGTAATGTAGAGACGTATGATAGGTATTGTGAAAAGAGGAGGTTAGCGAAGCACGTGGTGAGGGAGGCAAAGACAGAAGCGGATGCAAGGGGGAGCAGATGCTTGTCTGAGAATTTTGAAAGAAATAAAAAGATGTTTTGAAGGAAGTAAAAAGAGTTAGGAAAGGTGAAAGTGGTAGGGAGGAGAGGGTAAAAGGAGCAGATGGGCAATTGCTAGTGGATGAAATAAAGGTGAGAAAGAGATGGGCTGCATATTTCAAGAACCTGCTGAATTAGGAAGATGATAAAGTGGCAGAGAGTGTGGCTGTGGAAAACGAATGGAGAATGCTAATGTTAGGAGATGAATATGATAGAGATATAACAAAAGAGGAGGTATATTTAGCATTGAGAGGAACGAGAGTAGGTAAAGCACCAGGGATAGATGGGTGTCATGCTGAATGCTTGTCATAATGGTGGGGAGGCAATAGTACAATGGATGTTGTTGAATGCATGTTTCAGGAAAAGGAGGGTCCCAGTTGAGTGGAGGAGTGCATATGTTGCTCCACTTGACAAGGGGAAGGGAGATAAGTATGAGGGCAGGAGTTTTAGGGGAATTAGTTTGTTGAGTGTAGTTGGTAAGGTATATGGAAGAGTGTTAATCGAGAAAATTAGGAAAGGTACTGAGAGATTGACTGGGGAAGAACAGCGTGGGTTCAGAAGAGGAAGATAATGTGTGGATCAGGTATTTGTGGAAAGACAAGTGTGTGAAAAGTTCTTGGAGAAAGGTAGGGACACTTTTTGGCCTATATGGATTTAGAGAAAGCCTATGACAGGGTTAATAGAGAGGGGTTGTGGAGGGTGTTGCGACAGTATGGAATAAGTGGAAGTTTGTTGAATGTTGTGCAGAGTTTTTATATGAATAGTAGAGCATGCTTGAGAGCTGGGAATGGTATGAGTGATTGTTTTGAGGTGATTGCTGGGTTATATCAAGGTTGTGTAATATTGCCATGGTTGTTTAATGTGTATATGGATGGACTGGTGAGGGAAGTAATTGAAAGAGTATTATACAGAGGTTTGGAACTAGTGGGTGAGGATGGAAGGTTGTGGAAATTGAGTCAGTTGCTATTCGTGGATGATACTGTACTGGTGACTGATACTGAAAATTAATTGAATCATATGGTGACTGATTTTATTAGTGTGCGTGAAAGAAGGAAGTTGCAGGTGAATATTGGTAGAAGTAAAGTCATGAGATGAATGAGGAGTGTTAATGTTAGTACACTGAATGTAGGAATGGAGAGTTGCTTGAAGAAGTTGAGAGCTTTAAGTATCTGGGGCCGCATTTATCAAGGAGTAGACGAGTAGATTTAGAAGTAAAGCACAGACTGAATGAAGCAAGTAAATGTCTAGGTGGGTTGAAAAGCGTAATGAGAATTAGATATTTGGGAATGAATGCAAAGAGAAGGATATATGAAGGTGTGATTGCACCGACAGCACTGGAGCAGAGACTTGGAATACAAGATAGGATGAAAGGAAGAAGTTGAATGTAATGGAGGTAAGGTGTTTGAGAGGTATAATTGGTGAATCTAGAATAGATAGAATGATAAATGAGGATATCAGGCAGAGAACTGGTGCTGGAATGATGTCAGATAGGTTAGATCAGAGAATGTTGAGATGGTCTCGACACATGGAAAGGATGAGTGATGAACAAATAGTGATGAGAGTGTGGAGTGCAGAAGTGCTTGGAATTAGGTCAAGAGGGAGATCTAGAATGCACTGAATGCACGTGGAATGTCAGTGGAACAGGGAAGAATGCATGCAAGAGATAGGAGTGAGTGAAGGAAGATTGTGCATATATGACGCAGCCCAAAAGGATTTCTCGCACCTGCTAGCTCAGTGAACTGTGGTGGACGGGTGTGAGGGGAGTTGCCATGAGATGAAGTGGTGGGGTAAAGCAGCTGCAGCTGTCGGGATTCATTGTAGAATATTCTTTTCTGCCTACCTTGTGGGTGACCCAAACAGGGTGGAAGGGGGGGAGATATGGCAACCCATTATCCCCAAGAAGCTGATAGGAGTGGTAGTGAAGCTGGAAAAAGTTCAAAGACATGCCACTAAACTGGTGCCAGAAATACACAATCTCAGTTAAGATGAAAGGCTGAGGGAATTAGACTTACCATCACTCGAAGCTAGAAGCTTGACGGGGGATATGGTGATTATCTTTAAGCTCCTTCATGGTTATGATAGAGTGGATAGGGATCGATATTTTGATATGGCTGGCACTAGAACTAGAGGTCATAGTTTGAAGCTTTGTAAGAAAACTTCTTTGCAGGATGTAAGGAAGTACTTTTTTAGTATAAGAGTAGTTGATAATTGGAATTTGCTAAGTGAGGAGGTAGTTAATGCTAACTCAATCCATAGTTTTAATAACAAGTATGATAAGTAATAACTTTTTCCGTCATTACTACTGCCATCACTGCTATGAGTTGGCGAGTTGCATTCCTCCCCCACTGCCGAGGCCGTGTAACACTCGCCAAACAGACTTATCTCACAGGTTCTGTGTACAGATTTGTAGCTCGCAGATTGCTCGGTGCAGCGACTACTTCCTCTCATATACCTCTAGACTCTGGAATTCTTTTCCTCCTTCTGTTTTTCCTAATTCTTAAAATCTATCATCTTTCAAAAAGCGGATATGTCGTCATCTCAGGGCCTAGTCCTCTATATCTCTGGATCCTTTGTACTTTGGCTGTTTTTTCTGTCTGTCGTTTTCCTTTGTGTGCCATTACTACATCTCTGCCTTGTCCTTAACCTTTTGCTTTTCCTTCGTCTTGGAGTTTTCTCGTGCCCGGGCCTTTATTGATGAGGGCAGTTTTTGCCTGTCCCGGTGTCACACTCATAAAAAAGAAAAAAAATTGTGCTCAATGGAATGAGCCCAATGCTCCTAACTCCCAGTCTTCTGAGCAATTCCATTTTTGAACTTAGCGATACTTATCATACTTGTCCTTAAAACTATGGAATGAGTTAGCATTAACTACCTCCTCAACTAGCCAATTCCAATCATCAACTACTCTTACAATAAAAAAGTACTTCCTTACATCCTGCAAAGAAGTTTTCTTACAAAGCTTCAAACTATGACCTCTACTTCTAGTGCCAGCCATATCAAAATATCGTTCCCTATCCACCCTATCATAACCATGAAGTAATTTGAAAGCTATCACCATATCCCTCCCCTTCTTCTAGCTTCGAGTAATGGTAAGTCTAATTCCTTCAGCCTCTCCTCATAAGGGATATTGTGCATTTCTAGCACCAGTTTCGTGGCATGTCCCTGAACTTTTTAGATTAATTATGTACCTTTTCAAGTGTGGTTTCCAAAAGTGGGCTGCATATTTAAGCATTGACCTCACAATATTTCAGAACATTTCCTTGTCCATGTGCCCGAAGGCTACCCTTACATATGCTAGGAAAGCATATGCTGCCCTTATAATGCCATTTATATGCATTACTGGTGACAAATCGTCCAGCAAGTTTACTCCTAAATCTCTTTCATTCTCTGTCTCTCGAGCCTTTGCTCCTGCTATTGAGTATTCATGGTTGGGTCTTTTCACAGTTGTACCCAATCTCATTACCTAACATTTAGAAAAATTGAATTTCATCAGCCACTTTTCTAATGACTCACGCAGAATATCTAGGTCTTCCTGAAGTTCTTTTTCCATTTTCCTTGTCTCTTAATTTCTTCACAATCTTTGCATCATCTGCAAACATATATATGAATGAATATACAGACTTGGTAGGTCGTTTAACATATACAAGGAACAAAAGTGGCCCTAAAACTGAACCCTATGGAGCTCCACTCCTAACCCTTGTCCATTCAGACACTATGTTTTTATCCATTCCAAGACATTTCCACCTATCCTCGCCTTTGCTTACAACTTCTTAATAAGTCTCCCATGTGGGACTGTATCACATGGTTTCTGGAAGTCTATGAATATGCAATCTGCCCAGCCCTCTCTCTCTTGTAAGATTTGGCTTACCTCATCATAAAATTCTAATATGTTTGTTACTTTTGATCTACCTTCTCTGAAGCCATGTTGTTTCACTGACAAAAAGTTGAAGGATTCCAAGTGAAGGTAGATGTGTTTTCTTAGTAGTTTCTCCATAACTTTGCAACTATGCTGGTCAAAGAAATAGGCTTCTTGTTTAGAGCTGTATCCCTCCTTCCTTTTTTGATGATAGGTACCGCATTCGTTTATTTTCAGCTACTTGGATTCTCCCCAGATTCCAGCGACTTATCAAATATGACACATAGTGCCACCGATATTGATTTAGCGCGTTTCTTAAGTATATAACGAGATATATCATCAGGACCTGTAGCTTTATGGGTATCTAACTCCATCAGCGCTTTGCATACCACTGTGGCTGAAAATGTGATGTTCTGTAAAACCGCCCCCCATGAGCTCCTATTTCTGCAGTCTGAGGAGGTGGGGCATTTTCAGCTGTAAATACTGACTTAAACTCCTTGTTCAATTCTTCACAGATCTCTTTTTCCATCTCGATGATACCTCCATTCACTCTCATTAGTTTTAAAACCTTATCTTTGATCTTCAGTTTTCCTCTGATAAAGCTGTGGAAAAGTTTGTGATTTTCTTTAGCCTTCCTGGTAATATTCGTTTCATAGTCTCTCTCTGCCTCTCTTATTTTTACTTACTTAATCATTTCTTGCTCTTTTATAAGACTGTGACTCCACTCCTTATCTCTCTTACACTCATAATTGAACCATTTCTCGCTGGCATTAATAACTCGTATTTTGGTGAAAGGTATGCAAAAAATCTACCGTCTTCCCATATTCCTCACAAAAGATGTCTTACATTTCTTGGATAAATTTGTAGTTATATAATATCCTCCAGCCAATAATTGCAAAAATGCTCATATATTTTTATGTAATTTCCATTCGCATAGTTCCTCCCTGTGTCCTCAGTGTCTCTACTTTCAGGAAGAACATCTTTGATGATATACTCTATCAATAACACACAGCTGTCACTTTTTCCAGTTGGTGGTTCATACTCAAGTTTTTCAATATCGAACACGTTATCTGTGAATACTAGTTGAAGCAAGGATGGCTCATTCCCACCCCTTTCCCTCGTTGGTTCCAGTACCTGTTGGTGTAGGAAATTCCCTTGTACCCACACTATCGAGGATCCTTGCTCCGAATGAGTGTTTGTATATATATATATATATATATATATATATATATATATATATATATATATATATATATATATATATATATATATATATATATATATATATCTGCCAAAACAAGTCCTTCGCAAGAAGGCAACCGTCCCAGCCCTTGGTAGAAAAGGGAGTCCGTGACGTAAAACATTAAAAAAAGAAAAAAAAGAATATATATATATATATATATATATATATATATATATATATATATATATATATATATATATATATATATATATATATATATATATATATATATATATATATATATATATAAGTGCGTTAGTGTATGAGCAATATAAAATTATTTTTTGTTTTGTGTTGTGAAGGATGCGAAGATATATGTCGAACAGTTTGAATATCATCCCATAAGAAGTGGTTAGTAGGTGGTCTATTGTGAAAGCGGGAGGTTTAGGCTAAAGATATAATTGCCTTTTGTTCCAAGAGCTTTTTCACTGGTTACCTTGGAAAAAATGATCTGATTTTTTTCAAAAGCCCTATTTTTTTTCTTTTAAATTTTGTGTCATAGATGTATATCATATGGGGGTGGAGACAGACGAATTGAAACCTGGGAATGAAGGCTGGATGCCCTTCCTAACGCCCCGTTGAGGCTCAAGCATGGGTCCGTCACTTCCTGTGTCAATTCAACTACTACTCTTCGGCCGTCCCCTTTTATGCCAAGCGCATCTGGCGTTTCTCGAAGCACTCCCATCCAAGTTGTGACCAGACACAACGTTACCTAACTTCGCTGATCGGGCGAACAGCGTCGTATCAAACGTGTTATGGCTGTTGGTTATAAACACAACATAAAAGCTCCCCATTAACCACCCAATCACTCAGAATTCTCACAAGGTCTTACTAGACAGATTTGAAAATTTTGTATTTAAGAATGTTCATATAAATAGAATTTGATTCCATTTCAGATATCTGAACTGAAGATATTAGTCAATATTCTTCGCCGACAAGAAGAATTTTCTCATCTGAGACAAAAGGTAAATATTCGGGAGGTATAAAACGTCTTCTTTCTTTGAGGATTCTGTCCTTAGAGTTTATCATTATTGTATCATTAATAATAATAATAATAATAATAATAATAATAATAATAATAATAATAATAATAATAATAATAATAATAATAATAATAATAATAATAATAATAATAATAATAATAATAATGATTAATAATAATAATAATAATAATAATAATAATAATAATAATAATAACAACAATTATTATTATTATTATTATTATTATTATTATTATTATTTCACCCTGATTTGAACTTAAATGCGAATGAAAGTCCACTGTGATATATGAAAAATAATGATAATATTGCAAAGGTGGAAAGAGCTTTCGTTTGCTTGCAAAGCAAGTCTCATCAGCTGAATACGGTTCCAAAAACAAATAAGTGTCTCAAAAAGATTTACTAAGTTAAACTTTATAAAGTTAAAATAAATTATAAATGCCCATTATTATAATAAGCAATTAACTTAACAAAAAAGGAATAGATTTTCTTATTAACCTATTTATTGGTTACTGCCGTAATGTCTTACCAAAAGAGCTGATTTTCTTAGTACTTGTGTAGCTGGGTTGTTCTGTTGATATAATGTATGAGATTGAGGTTCTATTGTAGTTGGTGCATCCTGAAGGGTAAAATTCTTTTGGTGCCTACACGGGAGAGAGGGTAAAAACTCGAGCAGTAGGAGTGGTATTAAATGTGCTTAGATCAATATTTAGGGACTTGCAAATCAATAAGTTATTAGTGATGTCCTCTTGAGTAAAAGATTTCTTTTTATCAAATGTATTCATAAGGCTATTGCATGCACTCTCTCTTAATTATCTCCTACCTACATATTTATCTTTGTATATTATTTTTGACTTATCCCAATGTATCCTTTGGATGAGATTCCAAAAGCGCTTGGCTTTCATGTTATTGTCTAAATTTAATCTACAAGTCCTCTCATGTTTTTCTATCCTAACTTCTAAATTTCTACCTGATATTATGGTATTTCCAAAGAGCACATATAGTGGGTTCTCCTCTGCCTCCTATTGTGACTACTTGTGGTGCTTCTCAGTCTAATTTATCTGAATAATTTGCCTTCTTCTTATACCTGAAAAGGCTCCTCTTCTCTTTTATTATAGCTTTACGCTTTTGTAAACAGATTTAGACAGGCAAAAAAAAAAAAAAAATGTGAAGAGACCATGTGTACCTTCAATGTGACTGCCCTTTTTATAAATGTACAGTTGGATTTTGTATTAAATAGACTTAAAGAAAAGCATCGGGAGGGAATTTATAATCCAATCATTTCAATGGATATGTTAACAGAATCAATTTGATTATACACCAGTTCCACAGTATTTAATTTGAACGGGGAGGGCCCTCGACAGAATTTTGGTGTTGCTATGGTTTCTCCTATGTCACCAATACAATGTTAAGTCTTCCTTCAGTTACGGTTCTTTTTCTATGCCTACATCAACATTGAATATTCTTGGATATTCATTACACATCTCTTATTATTCCTTCACATCTGACAAGTAACAGCACTCCCCATCTCTGTTTCGCTTTATTTTATATATTCTCCTTGCCCAGGCGTGATGAGAGCTGTTTAATTCTATTATATTTTTGACCGTCCTGGTGTCACAATCACTTAAAAAAAAAATTTGCATGGAATTCTTGGAGTATGACTTCACTGACAGATTCTCCAATGAAATATAACCGTCAGTTTGGATTCGTTGTGTTTAAGACATAGACAGGACATTATTTATCAGAAGTCAGGAAAACTTTACAAGATTCATAGTATATGGTAATGAAATTCTTCCTTCTATTCAGTTTACAGAGAACAGGAAATTAACACACAACTGCCATTCCTAGATGTTCTCATTTAACATAATTCAATCACTCACTTTTTTCCTTTTCTGTATATAGGAGAGCTACTAACCGTGAAATGTATATCCATTTGGTTTCATATCACAATGTCACAAATTATATCAGTCGTTGTAATAGTTTTGGTTATGTGTGGCACATATTGCGTAATCCTCGATATGTAGATAAAAATCTAGAACCGATACAAAAAGTTATTCAGAATTTAATGTACCCTAAATATTCCATAGACAGAATCATCTCGTTAGCTAAAATGAAGTTATTCAATCCACCCATGGATAGTTGAAAGATAGAAATTAGCAAAACTAATTCCATTTCTTTACATCACAAATTAGTTCCCTTTAAAAACTTTTTAAAACAAATTAAAAATAGCTCCACTCTGTCTTTTAAATACAAAAGTTTCATAAAATCCATGTTGATTCACAGAGGAGGAAATGATTGCAAGTGTAATGTAGGTGTGTATTCTGCACCACACAAAAATTGCAATGAGAGTTATTTTGAGATAGTTAAGAGTTAAGAAGTTAGGATAGAAAACCAGGAGAGGACTTGTAGATTAAATTTCGACAAATGCATGATAAGCAAACATAGTTCGGATTTCAACCCTGGGATACATTGGGGTAAGCCAAATATAATATACAGAGATAAAAATGTAGGTAAAAGAAGAGTAGTAGAGGGTGCATTGACGAGCCTCTTGAATACATCCGATAAAAATGAAAATTTTACTCAGGAGGACATCACTAATAACACATTGATTTGAAGTCTATAAATATTGATCTAAACCCTTTTAAAATCACTCCTTCCGCTCGAGTTTGTTCCCTCTCTCCTGTACAGGCGCCAGAAGAACTTTCCTGTGATTCTAATGCAGGTGCCGATGCTGTTCAACATGCATCAGCGACAATAGAACCTCAAGCTCATACTTTAAATCTATAGAACAATCCAACTAAACAGGTACTAAGAGGATAAGATCGTTTTGCAAGACAATTCGACAGTATTCAAAAAAATTGCTTTATAAAACTCCATTCCATATATATGTAAAGTTTATTGCTTATTATTAGAACTAGCATTTATAATTAATTTTAATTTCCTTTGTTTGATTTAGCAAATGTCTTTGGAATAGTTATTTGTTTTAAAGCCGATGCAGCTGTAGGGATTGGCTGTTCTAACTTATATAATTTTATCAATATACACGTATATTGCAGCGGACTTTCATTGGCATTGAACTTCACGTCGTGGTGAAGTAAAAATATATTATTATTATTATTATTATTATTATTATTATTATTATTATTATTATTATTATTATTATTATTATTATTATTATTATTATTATTATTATTATTAGTATAATTATTATTATTATAATTATTATTATTATTATTATTATTATTATTATTATTATTATTATTATTATTATTATTATTATTATTATTATTATTATTATTATTATTATTATTATTATTATAGTAGTGTTAGCTTTATATTAACATGTCTTTCTCTTTTTCACAAGCTGGATGATCTGAAAGAAATGTTGGATGAATCTCCGGGTTTTGAACTTTGCCATGTCTTCAGTCTGGGCAGACCCCGATTGCTTGATGTAATATTGTATAATCATTAGTAATTACATAAAATCAACCCAAGATCTTTTTCAGTAAGAATGATAATGAGCTATAAAGACTGGTTGTAGATAAAAATAAGTCCTATTGCAATACATCCCTTCTAATTTTGTTTTCATATCCACATAAGATTTATATTCGATGTCATATCTGTTTCAGATATTTTGTTACGTAGCTACATATCTCATCATATTACTTCAATTCAAACTCAGTGACGGAGATGGAAAGCCTCTCTCAGGGAACTGCACGTGTGAATGCTGAAGACGTCCAGATTCACTCTCAAGATGGATATGAGTAGAGTTAGTGTCCAGCCTTGCAAGCCACACATCTGTGCCCTCAGCAACTACATAATTCACAACCATTAGATATTTTCAGCCTCACTTTTTTAATGATCCATTTAGTAAAATGATCATGGAATGAAATTTTCATAAAATACAGCTTGCAATTTACATTTTCCTAATTAAACATTCTACATCATACCATAGGGCCATCAGCATTGGCAAAGCTTTCACCCTTGCTTGGATACCCAACCACGTCGGAACCAATGGAAATGAGGAAGCCAAACACGCAGCCAAGCAAGCCTCTTTCTGGGCAGCGATTTGAGTATCTTTGCCTCCCGATAACCTCCAAATAAAAACCAAGATCACCAAAAATCTCTTCAACCTGAAGATAGAAAGACATTATCTGTGCACGGACACAGGATCTGCCTCCATGTCTTGGTACAAAATTGTCACCAACCTCCAGTGCATCATCCTTCCCAAGAACCTCCACAGAAACACAGCAGTCAACATTTATAGACTGAGACTCGGGTATAAGTGCACTCGGCAAATGATTGAAAGCATCCTCGAATGTGAAGTCTACTCCAAAATACGACGAAAGACTGGAGCCCTCGTAACTCCTTGCATTGATCCATATTAAGAGCAGCCATGAACCATTTGCTACAGTCTGCAAAACATTATTAGTCAGTACACAAGACCTAGATAAGTCACAAAAACACAGATATATAGAAAGAACACAAGAGGTTGAGAGCAGTTCCTTCAACCTCTCCAGCATGACCCCATCAGCATGCTGGTGTGGTTCTGTGCTGGTTATCAGCATGAATTTCTTATTTTCTTCATATTTTTTTGTTTCTCCATTTATCTTTCTATTAACATATACTCATAAATTTGTTTCCTCGCTCCTATCTCCTATTTACCATTCGTTCCCGGTGGTCCCCCAGAAGCTAAAAGCGTGCATGCAGCTCCATCATCTCTCCCTTCTTCACCCCTATCCTATCCAAACTTTCTTCTTTTCTCACAATTTAAGGTATCTAACTAAAACATAAGATAAAAGGAGACTACTAACCCTGTGAAGAATATTTTGAATATTTTTTATTCATATTTGCAGATAAAAAATTACCTCAATTCTCAGATCACTGTTCGTTCATTTTAGATATCCACGGGGGGAGGAGACCATGATGGGCCTGTAGGTGAATGCTCTGGGAGCTGAGGTCATTTTTATCTGCAAATAAAAGAAAAGCTTCAAGATGTTCCTAACATGGCTAGTAATTTCCTTTTTTATATGTGTTGGTTAGATGCCACAAATTGTGGGGGAAGAGAAAAGCTTAGATAGGATAGCGGTGAAGAAGGGAGAATTGATGGTGCTGCGTGCACATTTTTAACCCCTGGGGGACCACTGGGAAGGAGAGGTAATTGGGAGATACCAATGAGAAAAAGAAATTTGTGAAAATACAATTGAAAAATAAATGGATGGACAAAAATTAAGAAGAGAGGAAAAAAAAAGAGATGAGTATGCTAATAACCATTAAGGGCTAAGGTATCTTTACAGAGCCACACCAGTGTGTTGATGGGCCCACATTAGAGAGGTTTAGGGAACTGTCTTCAACCCCTTTTGTTCTTTTCTATGTCTTTGTTTCTATGACTTATCTTCGAGGAGGGTACTAGCTAACTATATTTTGCAGGCCATCCAGACAGTTCATGGCTGCTCTTATTATGGTACCTACAGCTTGAGGGGCATTTGGGTCACTGCTAGGAGTTACTGGGGCTCTAGTCTTTGATTGTATTATGGAAAAGACTTCACATCCGAGGATGTAGTGGAGAAGGGGTTGCGGTGTTGCTTCCTGGCAGAAGGTGCATTATTTGATGATGTTTTCAATCATTTGCCAGGTGCACATGCATCTGAGTCTTAGTTGATAAATGTTAACTGTCATGCTCCTGTGGAGGCTCTTTGGAGTGGTGAAGTGCTGGAAGTTGGTGGCAGTTTTGTACCAAGACATGGAGGCAGATCTGATGTTTGTGTACAGATTGTGTCTTACTAGCTGAAGTTTGAAGAGTGATCTGGTTGTCTTGGTTTTTATTTGGAGGGTACAAGGTGGCAGGAATATTGAAATCTCTCCCCGGAGAGAGGTTTGTTTGGCTGCGTGGTCGGCTACTTCATTTCTGTTGATGCCGACATGGCTGGGTATCCAATTGAAGGTGATGGCTTTGCCAATGCTAATTGCCCTGTTGTGGAGTATATTGGTGAAGGTTCTCACTTTATCTCGGGGATGTATCATCTTTGCAACCTGTAAAGCACACTTGGAGTCTGTGAGAATGAGGGGGTGGTCTGTTTCTTGATGGGTGAAATAATTGAAAGCATTGGCAATTGCAAAGAGCTCAGTTTGGAGTGAGGAGCAGGAATTGTAGTGTCTCCAGGATTCTACATATTCTTTTGTGATGAAGGCAGCAGATGAAGCTCCAGGTTCTTAATTAACTGAGCCATCTGTGTCGATGATTAGGAAGTTGTGTCTGCTCCAACTCTGGATTTTGTCCTTTTTATGTTTTTGAGGACATTTGGGTTGACTGAGCTCTTGGGGATGGCAAGAAATTCAGTCTTTATGTCAAGTGGATGGTCGTCCCATGGAGGAGAGCATTGGTAGTCTGGGTGTGGAGTGTCCAGGTTCTTGAATAGGATGTCCTCCTCGACTCCCAAGGCCTGCAGCTCCACACATACCTTGGCTGCCCAGGTCCTTTTTGAGAGATCGGGGTGTTGGGCGAGGGCCAGTTGGAAGATTTTGCTAGCAAGGCAGGGACGTTGTGCTGTGGTAGTTTTAGCCACAGTAAGGGTCAGTCTCTGCAGAGATCTATGTTTTAGAGACAGGAGGTTAGATTTCAGCTGGAGGTTTTCAATCTTTATCCATATGAGAACTCCTAGCATTGCCTGCATAGCATTGTTTTGGATGACCTCACTCTTGACTCATTGTTGGTCCTCTAAGAGCCAAAGGGTGGGCCAAGCATAGTCCACGAGACCTCTGTATAGCTTGAATATAGAATGCTTTTAGGAGATTGAAGCTTACACCTTTGCAGATGCCCAGCAAGTGCAAGAGTTATTACTGGCGCATTTTGCACCTGTCATGCAGGAGAGTGAGCTCTCAATGTAGACACCTAGGTAAAGGTGCCTATTGATCCATTCCAGAGGGTCATTATTTATGACCAATCTTCTGTCTGGTCTGTACTGGTTGATGGGAAGCACCTTTGTTTTAAGGGCATTTATTTTTAACCCAAGGGAGATAGAGGCTTGGTATATTTTGTTGAGGCATAGCTAGGTTTTGATGAAGGACCTCTCACCTCTTGAGACAAGGGCTAAGTAGTCTGCATAGTTGAAAATCTTAGCTCCTCGAGGGAGGCAGTTTGTTGTCTATGATTGTTTCCATGAGACAGTGAAAGAAGAAGGGACTGAGAATTCTGCCTTGAGAAGTCCCATCTTCATCAATTTTTGGGTGGAGCAGTGCCTTTGCACTTTCATTCGAACGCTGCAGTTTAGTAGACTCAGCTTGATCCAGAAGAAAAGGTTCCCCTTGGCCTACTTGTCTACGAGGGCTGAGAACATAGCAGGCACATTGGCTAGTTCGAAGGCCTTCTCTAGATCGAGGAATATGACGAATCCACGGCAGATGTTTATGAACAATATTAAGGATGCTATGCATTCAGAAGAGCCTAAGCCCGGCTGGTATGCGAACATATCCTCATTGAAGGGTGGGCACTCTCAGTGAAGTTTGTTGAGGATCAGCTTCTCAACTGTTTTGCTCAAACAGCTCAAGAGGGATATAGGGCGTGGGTTTTCTGGATCCTTGGGTTTGGGGATGGGCTGGATATCAGCCTTGTTTCATGAAGTTGGGCTGACTCTTCAAGTGTACGAGTATGTGCTGTTTATAAGCGAGACCCCAGATACTCACTTTCTATTTCTGAGTGAATATCTACAAAGATCTCTCTCTTTCTCTCTCTCTCTCTCTCTCTCTCTCTCTCTCTCTCTCTCTCTCTCTCTCTCTCTCTCTCTCTCTCTCTCTCTCTCTCTCTCTCTCTCTCTCTCTCTCTCTCTCTCTCTCTCTCTCTCTCTCTCTCTCCAAATGAAAAATATCTATAAGCTTTGTAATTCCAATCAGTGCAGAGTAATGCCCTTTTTAAATCCACCCGAGCTTTGTATCATAAAACAAGATTTCAACCAAACCTCTTTCTGGTGATAAAATAATGACTTATATGTTTGGCACATACCATGGTACTCTAAATTGTTACCTCTCGCTTTTGCTGGTCTTTATCATTTGTTCTGCTTACGCCAGGATAGCTGAATATGTATAAGATATTATGAATCGCTGTTTTAGGGATGAAACATAATTTCTGAGTCATGTACTATTGCGCACTATACTCAAGGAAAACCCTTTCTTGAACACTGTACATGAGTACGTGCACACACCCGCGACGAAAAATTCTCAGAATACGTAAAGATGGCAGTCTCATGTGTATTATGTTTATTGTGTTACCTAGCAAGGAAATAATATTGCTGTATATTACATCACATTATGGAGTCCTAACCAAAGTATATACGCAATACATAGAGCACACAAGATGTTTCATCATGTATGACATACTTTTTATTTATCAATTAACGAAATACCTATTATCTCGGACTGAATAAATTTGACTCTTTCGATGGTAATATTTGATGCATATATATATATATATATATATATATATATATATATATATATATATATATATATATATATATATATATATATATATATATATATATATATATATATATATATATATATATATATATATATATATATATATATATACATACATACATATATATATATATATATATATATATATATATATATATATATATATATATATATATATATATATATATATATATATATATATATATATATATATATATATATATATATATATATATATATATATATATATATATATATATATATATATATATATATATATATATATATATATATATATATATATATATATATATATATATATATATATATATATATATATATATATATATATATATATATATATATATATATATATATATATATATATATATATATATATATATATATATATATGTGTGTGTGTGTGTGTGTGTGTGTGTGTGTGTGTGTGTGTGTGTGTGTGTGTGTGTGTGATTACCTAATTGTGTTTACGGGAAAGAGCCCAAAGCTCGTATCTTCCCGTCTCCTGATCGGTTCCATTTTATACTTAGTGATACTTATCATACCTGTCCTTAAAACTATGGATTGAGATAGCATTAACTACCTCCTCGCTTAGCGAATTCCAATTATCAACTACTCTTACACTGAAAAAGTATTTCCTTACATCCTCCAGAGAAGTTTTCTTACGAAGCTTCAAACTATGACCTCTAGTTCTAGAGCCAGCCATATCAAAATATCGATCCCTATCCACTCTATCATAACCATGAAGGAATTTAAAGACTGTCATCATATCCCCCCTCACTCTTCTAGCTTCCAGTGATGGTAAGTCTAATTCCCTCAGCATCTCATCATAACTGAGATTGCGTATTTCTGACACCAGTTTCGTGGCATGTCTTTGAACTTTTTCAAGCTTAGCTATGTGCTTTTTCAAGTGCGGATTCCAAAAGGGGGCTGCATAGTCGAGTTTTGGCCTCACATAGGTTACATAAATATTTCTGAACATTTCCTTGTCCATGTGCCTGAAGGCTACCTTTACATTTGATAAGAATGCATATGCTGCCCTTACTATGCCATTTATATGTATTTCTGGAGACAAATCTGCCAGTATGTTTACTCCTAGATCTCTCTCATTTTCTGTCTCTTGAAGTTGTACTCCAGCCACCGAGTAGTCAAGCTTGGGCCTTCTTGCACTTGTACCCATTCTCATTACCTTACATTTTGAAGTATTGAATTTCATTAGCCACTTTTCTGACCACTCATGCAGATTATTTAGATCCTCCTGAAGTTCTCTACCATTGTTCTCGTTTTTTACTTTCTTCACAATCTTTGTATCATCTGCAAACATATTCATGAATGAATTTACAGACTCTGGTAGATCATTTACATATACAAGGAACAAAAGTGGCCCTAAAACTGAACCCTGTGGAACTCCACTACTAACTCTTCTCCATTCAGACACTGAGTGTCTTACTCTAACCCTCTGTTCCCTTCCTTTTAAGTAAGTTTTTATCCATTCCAAAACATTTCCACCTATTCTAGCCATTGATTGCAGCTTCCTAATAAGTCTCCCATGTAGAACAGTGTCAAACGCTTTCTGGAAGTCTAGGAATATGCAATCTGCCCAGCCCTCTCTTTCCTGTAAGATTTGGCTTACCTCATCATAAAAATTCTAATAAGTTTGTTACTGTTGATCTACCTTCTCTGAAGCCATGTTGCCTCACTGACAAAAAGTTGAAGGATTCCAAGTGAAGAGAGATATGTTTCCTTAGTAGTTTCTCCATAACTTTGCAAACCATGCTGGTCAAGGAAACTGGTCTATAGTTCAGAGCCGTATCCCTCCTTCCCTTTTTGAAGATAGGTATCACATTTGCTTGTTTCCAGCATCTTGGAATCTCCCCCGACTTCAGTGACTCCTTAAATATGATACTTAGTGCCACTGATATTGTGTTTGCGCATTTTTTAAGCACATGAGGGGATATATCATCGGGACCTGTAGCTTTATGAACATCTAAATCCATCAGCGCTTTGCATACCTCTGTGGCTGTAAGGTTGATGTTCTCTAATACCGGCCCTTGAGCTTCTATCACTGCAATCTGAGGGGGTGGGGTATTTTCTACTGTAAATACTGACTGAAACTCCTTGTTCAATTCTTTGCAGATCTCTTCATCCGTCTCAGTGATGCTTCCATCCGCTCTCTTTAGCCTTAAAACCTGTTCTTTTACCTTCAGTTTTCCTCTGATAAAGCTGTGGAAAAGCTTGGGATTTTCTTTAGCCTTCCTGGTGATGTCCCTCTCATAGTCTCTCTCCTTTTACTTAGGTAGTCATTTCTTGCTCTTTTGTAGGTTTGCCAGGCATTTATGTTTTTCTCCTAATATACCTTGTCCAGCATTTGTCTCTCCACTCCTTAGCTCTTTTACACCCATTATCGAACCATTTCTCTCTGGCATGAATTACACCTACTTTGGTGACAGGTATGCAGCAATCTACTATCTTCCCATATTTCTCACAAAAGATGTCATACATTTCTTGTACAGATTTGTTGTAAAATAAGGTTCTCCAGTCAATAACTGCAAAAAGCTCATTCATTTTGATGTAATCTCCTTTCGGATAGTTCCTCCTCATGTCCCCAGTGCCTCTACTCTCAGGAAGAATATCTTCAATGATATTCTCCATCAACAACACACAGTGGTCACTCTTTCCAATTGGTGGTTCATACTCAATTTTTTCAATATCCAACACATTATCTTTGAACACTAGATCAAGTAGTGATGGCTCATCCCCACCCCTGGCCCTTGTTGGTTCCATTACATGTTGGTGTAGGAAATTCCCTTGTACGCAATCTAGGAATCTTGCCCCGAATGAGTCCTCACCACTGTGTGGGTCAAGATTTATCCAATCTATCTCTTTATGATTAAAATCTCCCATAATCAAAATCCTACATTTTTTTTCCCGTGCCATGTTAACAACTGAGTTTATGACTTCAATAGTACCTATATGACCTTCCTCATAAACTTCAAGCCTATTTTGGTTCCTTGGTGGGTTGTATACAACAGTTATTATAATGCTCTCTGACCCAGTATTTATGCGAGCAACAAGAAATTCCTTGAACTCACTTTCTATAGCCAAGATTATTTCTTTGACTTGAATCCTTTCACTTATGAGCAGTGCTATCCCTCCACCAGTCCTCTCATATCTTTCAACCCTTAGTATTCTGAAACCCTCAGGAAAAACTGTGACGCTGTTTATGTCCTCACTCAACTTAGTCTCTGTAATTGCTACTATATCTGCCTTACTGTTGTGAATCCTATCTTTTAATTCTACTGCCTTACCAGCTAATCCATCAGCATTTGTGTATAACAATCTTAATGAGGCCCCATCCCCTGATCTTCTGTCATTATCTTCTTTATCTCCCCTTTGTCTGGAAGAACTCTGTAATGAAAATTTTTCTTCTCTTCTTCATTTCTTTCATCATTTAACCTTCTTGCCTCTTGCAACAAGTTTTTTATCTTTCCCATCTCTTCCTGTGTTCTGTATTGTCTAATAAACACTTCTTTGAATTCTTGAAGGTCTTTTAGACTTTTTTTTCTCAACAATATTTCCCTACATGTTTCCCCTCTCTCAAAGGTTACTTTTGTTGGTCTTGGCTTTCCTTCCCTCGAATATTTACCTAGTTGGTGTATGTTTACAATATCCTCAGGACCACATACTACTCCAAGCTTTCTTATCAGGTCTACAACCCTAGCTTTATTTTCTTCAAGTCTCCCCTGCCATGTTGGCTCCTGGGACTCGCTTATGCCTGAGATTACCACTGTCTTCTCTTTATCAAGTGCCTGTCTGATGAGTGGGTTTGCCCTTTCCATCACAACGTCTTTAATTTTTTCGATTACTGTCTCTTTATAGTCAACTGTTTTTATGTTTTCCAGTGCCACCACCTTTACAGCCTCTTTTACTGCCACATTCCCCTTTAGTGCATCAGCAAAGGAAGTTTTCATGGCATCATTTTCCATATTCAGCTCCTGGAACTCTTTTCTGAACTGTTCAATGTTTTCCTTAATCTGGACATTCCAAGCAGCAATCTCGTCTCTCTCAGAAGAGAGCAGTGAACTAACATCTAATTCCTTTAGGTTGTCATTCAGCTGTTTGTTTTTATCTTCTTGTTTAGAAAGTCTAGATTCTAGTTGACTCTTTTCCCCCTTCCAGCTTCTTTATTCTTTTTTCTAGTTCCTTTCTCTCCTGCCCTTGTGCTTTATTTGCTTCCTCCAAAGATCTTATTTGCTCTCTGAGTGTTTCATTCTCTTTCATTTCTCCATCCATATTCTGAATTTTATCATCAAGGCTTATAACCATTTCCTCTAAATTCTTGATTTTCTGTTTGAGTCTCCTGATGGCTACCCCTCCTACCGACCCATGGATGGGAGAGGGTTGGGACAGAGATGGCGTCATTTTTATGTTCTCCCTCTCACAGAATATAGAAAGAAGACAAGAAAGAGGAAAAAAAAAGAGAAAAACTTTTAATTAAGCTTCACACCGAATTTTTATATCTCCATATAAGTGCTATTTAGTGACTCAGTTTATCTCTTTTCTGGTAACATACATCTTAACTTAAAAACTTGACCATGGTAATTTAAGGATACAAAGAAAAAGAAAAAAAAATGTAACAAAACAAAAGTCAAACCTGAAGGAAAAATTCGAACCTGTGTCTGAGGTGGCACCCACCTGTTTCTGCTATATATTCTTCCTAACTGATAAACTCACTTGCTAACCAAGGTATGTTATCACAAGATTAGACTTTACATTTAACTCAATATATATACAAAATAAAAACAAAATAGTAAAAGAGAAAGCTAAAAGAAAAGCAAAAAAAAAAAAATGAAGAAAATAAGACAGCTGTACTACTTGGCAACTTAACTCAGTACTGTTGACAGGTGGATATTTTTTTTTTTACTTATTCAATTTTTTCGTGTATCAAACTAACTAACAAGTTAATATAAATGGGAAGGATACTGATTTTAACAATATATGGAACCACAGGATCAGGTAAACGGCTTAAGAGCTTTCCCCAGTTTACACAAAAAATTAGGTAATGTGATGTGATGGCTTCACCTCTGGCAACTCTTCTAAATTTCCTTCAAGGCAGAACTGGACGGCAGCTTCTCTCTCCCCTCACGAAAAATGTTCTCAATTTTTTTTCCTTTAATATTTTGGACAGTCTCGTCATACAACAAATATAAGTTTTGTACTCACAATACTCTGCAGGATTTCAGATTTAGGGAAATTATGGTAAAGGTTTCCACTAAGCAATTAGTCACTCGAAACAATTAAAAACTTAAGAGGAGCAGTTCCGCGTGTCACTGAGGGCGGTCATGTGTGTGTGATTACCTAATTGTGATTACCTAATTGTGTTTGCGGGAAAGAGCCCAAAGCTCGTATCTTCCTGTCTCCTGATCGGTTCCATTTTATACTTAGTGATACTTATCATACCTGTCCTTAAAACTATGGATTGAGATAGCATTAACTACCTCCTCGCTTAGCGAATTCCAATTATCAACTACTCTTACACTGAAAAAGTATTTCCTTACATCCTGCAAAGAAGTTTTCTTACGAAGCTTCAAACTATGACCTCTAGTTCTAGAGCCAGCCATATCAAAATATCGATCCCTATCCACTCTATCATAACCATGAAGGAATTTAAAGACTGTCACCATATCCCCCCTCACTCTTCTAGCTTCGAGTGATGGTAAGTCTAATTCCCTCAGCCTCTCATCATAACTGAGATTGAGTATTTCTGGCACCAGTTTCGTGGCATGTCTATGAACTTTTTCAAGCTTAGCTATGTGCTTTTTCAAGTGCGGATTCCAAAAGGGGCTGCATATTCGAGTTTTGGCCTCACATAGGTTACATAAATATTTCTGAACATTTCCTTGTCCATGTGCCTGAAGGCTCCCCTTACATTTGATAAGAATGCATATGCTGCCCTTACTATGCCATTTATATGTATTTCTGTGTGTGTGTGTGTGTGTGTGTGTGTGTGTGTGTGTGTGTGTGTGTGTGGTGTGTGTGTGTGTGAATATAAGTATATATATTATAAGGGCGTGACATCAGAGAGGACTACAAATTTACACAAGTCTTGACGAAACACTATGATTCAGATTTCCTGGTTGAAGAGGGAAAAGAGAGAAGCTTCTCCCATCGAGGGAAATTCCCTTCTCCAAAAGTGATCCTTCAACATAAGTTTCTCGAAGAAC